>JADBJO010003125.1:180000-192500 GCA_016801955.1 Conus betulinus | reverse complement strand
AAAAAAAAAGAAAGAGAAACTCCGCCACAGAGGAAAAGGCAGGAGGACGGGGAGAGCAAAGCAGGGGTCATGGGAACAGCATTGCTATGCGGCAGATCCGATTACTTCAAGTTCCTGCTGAAAACACTTCCCCCAGTGCCAGTCAATGCAATATTAATTGGGGGCCCGGGGCATCTTCTCCCGCCGACAGCAATCAAAGCAAAAAGAAACCCGTCAGACTGAAGGCGAGGGGGGAGACAAGTGTGAACAGTCCTGGCAGCTCTGCAAGAAGCGCCGCCAGCAGCCGCGAGGTGGCAGCTCAGGCGCCAGACGTCATTCATAGATAACGTCACCCGTTACGTCATTCATCGATCGGCAATGAACATGACCTTTGACGTCTTACATGGACGGTCAACGTGACCTCTGAAGATGCACACGCGCTGCACGGACCATTGAGGCCCTTCCTATTCTACTGTTTTGGGGGCGGGTGTCGCACTGTCGCTGAGGCCGTCTGGAATTTCTATTTTTCAAGCATTATTGGGATGGTTTGATGGTTTCCGTTTTTCGTACACTTCTCAGACAATTTGAAGACACTTCTCTCTGTTTTAACTTCTGTAGGGTGTCAAGACTTTTCTTTTCCTAGCTTCTCTGAGATGGGGTTCATTTTTTAACGTTTGTGAGGCGGGTTTGCGCCATTCTCCTTTTGCTGACATTAACACGGTTCGAAGACCTCTTTTTCAAACGATTTCAAAAATGGTTTCGATAATTCTGTTTTCTTTCTGACATTGAGACATTTGATTTTCTTTTGTGGAGATTTACAATTCTCTTTCGTTTTTTCGTAAACGTATCAAGACGGTTGGAAGACTTCTCTTTTTTCCCTCATGTCTTTGAAAACTGCTTGAAGACTGCTCTTTTTTTCCTAAGTCTCGCTTCAGACAAATTTTTTCTAAGTTCGTTCAGACAAATTAAAAACGTTTTCAGTCGGTTTTGAAGACTTCTGTTTTTCGAGCGTATATGGTCAGTTTTAGGAGTGAGTGAGTGAGTTCTTTAATTTAGAGTCTGTTCACACTTGATGATATCAGACTTTAAAGAAGAAAAAAAATAAATAAAAGGAGCGAAGGGAAGGGGGAAGTCAGTTTTAGGACGTTGGGGGCGGGATGTCTGTAGAACTGCACTTAAATTATGAATTCTGATGATCAAATCACACACCACTCTTTTTCCTATCCCATTCGCTTCTCGGCAAGTCATACAGACTATCCGGGACCCCAAAGTCATTGGACCACCCAAGTCATTCCACTATTCTGTTACTGATTGCTATAATCGCTATCCGCCCCTCCCCCCTCCCCCCCCCCCCCCCCCCCCCCCCCCCCCCCCCCCGCCCGCCAAAAAAAAAAAAAAAAAAAATGCCAGTCTTTTTTTCGTACTAATTTTCACCAACTCAGCAAAATTACATCTGTGGCGCAGAACGTATGCCCGATGGTGGGTTGTGTAGATTTGGTGAAGCTACATACTTCAACAACCCAGGTTATTGGCAAACTCCGGTCTGTCCTGAAGAGAGAGAAAAGATTTTTCCAAATTCCCTTTGGACACTGCTAGAGGATTCGGTACATTTGATTGTCCCTGCTCTTTTTTCATGCTCATGTTGGGAAAGCTGAGTTTGTCTGAATAGCTGTCGATCAGCTTTTTTGTTTGTTTGTTTGTTTGTTTAATGATGATATAGTGGCGCGTGTTTAATGTGCGTGCACATCTTGCTCATGTGTGTGATATACCAAATTGTGTTCAGGAAGCAGGAAGTACAATCATCAAAATTGTGTGCAGGGTTCCAAGACCGAGACTCCGTGGGAGAGGTTGTGTTTCAAAGAAATTCTTTAAACCCTTCAGGTGAAAAAAAAACAACAAAAGATCCTGTTTGCCCAGACTCACTACAAAAAGTCGGTATTTTGTGCCTGTTGCAAATAGTTTGTTATATTCCTATGAGGAAAGACCCAGTTTTCATTACTGATGTGTGGAAGAAAGTTCAATATTTTGTGAAGACTTTCCCCCAACAAGATTTAGTCTTGGGTTAAAAAAAAAATGTTCACGAGAAGGGGGGGGGGGGGGGGGGGGGGGGGGGGGGGACAGGAGACAGACAGACAGACAGACAGACAGACAGAGAGAGAGAGAGAGAGAGAGAGAGAGAGAGAGAGAGAGAGAGAGAGAGAGAATCGGAATTCTTAAGCTGTAAGCTGTGTTAAGGACAGTGTGCGGAGGGAGAGAGAGAGAGAGAGAGAGAGAGAGAGAGAGAGAGAGAGAGGAGAGAGAGAGAGAGAGAGCCTCAATGACGAACATGATGGAAACTACTCGTACTTTCTGACGCCCTATACTCCTCTCTCTCTCTCTCTCTCTCTCTCTCTCTCTCTCTCTCTCTCTCTCTCTCTCACACACACACACACACACACACACACAACACACACACACACACCATACACCATCCACGCACCCACCCACCCACCACGCCCTTAATGAACTCTTTTGAGAAGCACCCCCTTTCTAAGTGGGAGATGGATCAAGGGAGGTAATCGGGCAAAACGTTCTGGTTGTGAAGATTTTCTCTTTCTTCTTCTGGCGTCTGGTGTGGTGGTTGCCTCTAACCAAGGGAAGTTTAGCTACGCTTTCTTTGCTGGGGCCAGCCTCCGGCCCGTGGCCAGCTGCAGCGAAGCGAGTGAAGCCTCATCAGGAGAGGGGTTTGTGTTTCTGCATGGGCGTGGAGGCGACGTCACGCGTTTGTGGGTAGACAACAGAAAGCCCCGTGTCATTGTTTTCGTTTGGGGGGTTATTACCATTGTCAGTGCTGCTCCACAGGGTTGCCCGCGTGTCTCTGGTTCTGGTTCCTCTCTCTCTCTCTCTCTCTCTCTCTCTCTCTCTCTCTCTCGCTCTCTCTCTCTCTCTCACCACACACCACCACCTACATCATCCGATTAAGCTATGTTAAACAGCCCAATGCACTTTTATGCTTTTATCATAATCTTTTCAATTTGAAGCTATTGTATAATAATGATACCATCAGCCAGTTGCAGCTTGTTTGTCACTCTCTCTCTCTCTCTCTCTGTCTCTGTGTGTGGTGTGTGTGTGTGTGTGTGTGTGGTGAAGAGTGACGGGAGTATTGTGTTTCATGATATAATCTATTTGAACCGTTTTGATTTTCTGTTGCTGACTTTTAGGAATCATATTTTGCTTTCACTTTTATTTTGTAGATCTTATACTTTTCGTTCATTCTTTTTTTTTTTTTTTGCTTTTTTTTTTTTTTTTTTTTTTTTTTTTTTTTTTGGGGGGGGGTCATAATGTAAAGAAGCGAGGGCTTCAGACCTTATCTATTCTGCCTCATTTAAAATATTCGTCTCTCTCTCTCTCTCTCTCTCTCTCTCCCTCTCTCTCTCTCTCCAACTACGTGGTCATAGCCACATAACCGCCATACCGTATGTTAGCAATTATACCACCACCCATTCTCTCCCCCTATACATCATACAGACAGAGAGAGAGAGAGAGGGAGAAGAGGGAGAGGCCGAGAGAGAGAGAGAGAAGCTGACAGGACAGAGAGACAGACAGACAGAGGCGAGAACAGACAGACGGACGGAGGACAACAGGACAGAGTGTGACGGTCTTCCACGGGAGGGACGGCGGGGCCGTGAGAGCACTAGGTGACCATAATGAAGCGGACTGAGAAATTGCGCTTGACGGGACCTCAAGCCCGGTTGGATCTGCCAGCAGTTGACTTAACCGCTCCCCCGCCCTCACCACACCCCACCACCCCCCCCCCCTCCCCCACCCCCTCCCCCACCCCCCCCCCCCCCCCACCCCCCACCCACCCCCCCCCTCCCCCACCCATCCCCCCCCCCCACCCCCCCCCCCCCACCCACCCCTACACCACCCCCCCCCCCCCCCCACACCCCCACCCCACCCCACCCCCACCCCCACCCACCCCCACCCACCCCCCCCACCACCCACCCCCTACACCCCCACCCCCCCCCACCCACCCCCCCCCACCCCCCCCCCCCCCCCCCCCCCCCCCCCCCCCCCCACCCACCCACCCCCCCCCCCCCCCCCCCCCCCCACCCCCACCCCCTACCCCCACCCCCACCCCACCCCCCCCCCCCCCACCCCCCCCCACCCCCCCCCCCCCCCCCCCCCCCCCCCCGCCCCCCCCCCCACCCCCACCCCCCCCCCCCCCCCCCACAAACCCCCCCCCACACACCACCACACCCCCCCACACCCACCCCCCCCCCACCCCCCCCCCCCCACCCACCCCCCCTTCCCCCCCACCACCCCCCCACCAACCCCCCCCACCCCCCCCCACCCCCCCTACCCCCCCCTTTTCCCACCCCCCCCCCCCACCCCCCCCCCCCCCCACCACCCCCCCCCCAACCCAGTTCACCCCACCCCCCCCCCCCCCCCCCCCCCCCACCCCCCCCCCCCCCCCCCCCCACCCCCCCCCCCCCCCCCCCCCCCCCCCCCCTGCCGTTCCCTTCCAAGGGGATAGTTACGTTAACCCCTCTGTCGCTTAACCTCCTTCCTCCTCCCACCTACCCCCCCACCACCCCCCACCCCCACCCCCCCTCCTTCCCTCTTGCACCCCGTTTCCTCTTCTCCTCATTCTTGTTGCCTGTTGTTTGTATGTATCTCCGGCATCTCTATACCCCGTAAAGACTTAAGCCACCCGCTGGGGATTCGGGGTTGGGGGAGGGGGCATCTAAAAAAAAAAAAGGCGTTAGATCGGTCTGATCTGAGGAGGGTAGGGGGTGGGAGTGGTGGTTCATGTTATGGTCATAACTTTGTGACAGTCCTTGAGTGCGAATTTAAGGGAAAGTGGGAGTGGGGTGGAGGGATAGTGAGGATCCTCTTTCTCTTTCTTAGCTTGCCCCTCCCCCACCCCCCCACACCCACCCCCACCCCCCGTCCTTCCCCACCCCCCCCCCTCCCCCCCACCCACCCCCATTCCCCCCCCCCCCCCTCACGTTTCTCCTCCCCGTCGTACAGCCAAAACTAGAGTCACTTAATCAAGCTACGGTCATATCTCTCACGCCTTTGGTTTAGACCGTCACCAGAGGACGGACTATCGCATCATCATATGCACCCGGATAGCCGTTTCAGAACACGCCGGGTGTCTGTGTCAGGGTAGGAGTATCAAATGATCTGCTGTACCCGACACCCTGATGCTAGGGCATGGTCGTCATGGAAAGAGATCCAGCGATACCTGTGTGCAGAGACTCCAATCGTCGGGCATCATCTAAATGTATGGCCGTTCTCTCGTCATGATTCCGCCAAAGATGTTTTATTGGGCTCTCCGCGCGCGCATCCCCCTCCCCCCCCCCCCCCCCCCCCCCCGCCCCCCACCACCACCACTCATCTCTGCCCCTTCAGCTCCCCGGCTCCCACACCCCCACGTCACGCCCTGCCCCACAAGGCCCTGCCTCAGGTACCATCTCCAAGGTCATAGCATCGTGAAAGTGAAACTCTTGAACTTGCACTTGAACTTTATTCTTTCACCCTTTTTGGCGTTTATATATATATATATATATATATATATATATATATATATATATATATATTATATATATATATAGAGATAGAGAGAGAACAATGCACAAAAGAACAAGTTGTCTCTTCGTCATCCCAAAATTTTCGGCGAGCACACCTCGCCTTCCTCAGGGGACTGTAATTGTCTTATGTTCACACAGGTATCACAAATTATTCTGGCAATCACTCAGTTAAACAATACAGAAGAACTAGGAAAGCGAAAAAAAAACGCGTGGAAAACAATCTACAGAATCGGAAATCGGAACGTAAATTTTAAAAAAACACACACACAACACACACACACACACACACACACCACCACCACACACACACACACACACACACACACACACACACACACACACACACACACACACACACATATATATATATATATATATATATATATATATATATATATATATATATATATATATATGTATATATTAGTTCCTATAGCCTGTCAGTCGTAGCAGCAGTGAACTGTGAGAGAGGTTCGTTGTGCCTGATGCATGGCACGATGAAAGGCGGAGCCTATCCCTCTTCTTCCACCGCCTTCATTTTCCCCTGAACTGAATCAGGTTCCCATTTACTGCTGACAAACATGGTTTTCAAGCCCCAAAAATCCGACACTACGCGTGGTTCAAACTCACGCCCAAGTCAGCTCAGCAGGCAAACACTCCAACCATGTACTAGGAGCCCTTATGTGGTATGCAGGTTATCAAATCAACAAGCCAGTATAGCAACGACATGAATGTTTCTTTATGTGTGTTAGATTACACATGCACCACACCCAAAAGTCTGATCATTCCTTAAGAATACATCTTTTATCATACATCTTTACCAGTTCCTTTTAATTTTGTAACGTTCAAGAATACTTTTTGTTCTGTCTATGCATCTTTATACAGAAATGAAAATCAGAAGTTATCACATTAAAAAGAAGATAAATGCTGTTGTGTTAGTTTGGGCATCCAGACATAAAACAAAAACCATCACCAACAGCATTGATGCTGCAGTTTTTTCAAATCTGACCAGTTTCTTTCAAATATAGTCAAATGCCTTCAAATGAATACTTTTTTTCCACAAAATATTAGATCAAAGGAAAAAGCATCTGTCTCTTTTAAGAAAAACTGGGGAAGAAAAAAAAAAAAAGAAAATCACATCTGGTGGAACTTCCCTGCACACGTTGGTTATGAATCCATCGTAAAGTGATTATGTCGACCGTTATGTAGGCTAAATTTTCACGCGTGGAGACTACTTTCCACAACGAATAGCTCGTCACATGGCACGATAGAGCACCCTCGCCTCTTCAAACAGATACGAGTGCATTTTAAAAAAAAAAAATCGCCTTTATGAAGGAATACAAAAAAAATGGCACAATACTATTTTGAAAAAAAAATATTGCCAGATCACAAGTTTTCAAGAAGTCGACAGTTAGGCAGGCTGAGATAACAAATAAACAACAACAACAACTACAACAGCGAATCAAACATAGTTTACTTTCCGCTCCCATGGTGAAACATGACTTGCGCATAATTCAAACTAACGTCGCTTGCGTTGCTATCCATTCAGCGCGCTTGATGAAAAGGGGCATCAAACAGAACAAACAAGGAAAACTTCCTTTTAGGGAAAAGAAAAAGGAAAGAAAAAAGAAAATCAGAAGAAGATGAAGAAGAAGAAGAAGAAGAAAATTCACACCCGCTATGCGCAGGAGAAGATAATACGTTGATGAAAAGTAGCTAATACATAAGAGAAGATAATCAAAAGACAGATGCTCCGCATCATTCGTTGTTTCTGTCCGTCAGTAGAGTATCTTCTCTTATCTGTGCCTAAGCAGCCTCTGAGATTTTTAAAAAAAAAAAAAAAAAAAAAGGAAAAAAAAAGAAAAGAAAGAAAAAAAAGAAATTAAGAAAAAAAAAAAGTATTAAAAAAAAAAGGTTGGGTATCTGTAGCGGGATTTTCCAAGCGTGTGTGTGTGTGTGTGTGTGTGTGTGTGTGTGTGTGTGTGTGTGTGTGTGTGTGTGTGTGTGTGTGTGTGTGTGTGTGTGCACCCGTGTGTGTGTGTGTGGGGGGGGGGGGGGGGGGGAAGTACAGTACAGAAACGAACACAAAAAAATGTAGCGTTGGCCAGGCCAGGGTCTTTAAGGGTGTGGCGCAAGAGAGTGTGCCACGATCGTTCTGTTGACCAAAGCCCAGTAGTTCTGATTCGTCTCTGGGTCATCTTTGTCTTCAGCTGCGAAGCCGTCGATCGTGTTTTTTTGTGTGTGTTTTGTGTTGTTTGTTTGTTTGTTTTTTTTTTGTTTCCCTTACCATCAAGGCAACTGTAATCTGTTCGCAAGTATAATGCATAAGCCCACCCAGGATTTGTAACTTGCTGATGGTTTCAATCCGTTGTTTTGTTGTTGTTTTTCAATCGTTATTGCTTATCTTACATCACTTTCTAACTTGCTAGTTAGTTTCAATGACCAAACACACAACAGTTGTGCAATGTTATGGCGCGGTGGGAGGGGGAGGAGAAAAGCGGTTGTTTGTTTTTATATCTTTGTTCAGAAGCATTTATCACAGCGCACAATTTTTTTTTTCTGTTTGTTTCAACGTTTTTATTTCATGTCTTGTCATCAGGTACTTGTTAATTCATAGACCATTTCTGATTTCAGCTGTTGTGTGTCCATTAAAACCGTGAAAAATATACAGAGGGGAATACATGCCTTTTCATAGTTAGATAATGAGGAATGGTCCAGGCACTGGCAGTTACAATAAGACTGCCGTCCACTATCCCTCCCCCCTGCCCGCTCCCTCCCCCCCCCCCTCCCCCCCCCCCCCCCCCCCCCGCTACCCACCCACCCTCACCCCTCTGCAGTGAGCGACCGTACCGGATACTCATTGGCCCTGACCGATTTTTACCTTGACTTTCCGCCCACACACCCTCTCACCACCTTCATCCCACCTCGTCCATCCCACCTTACTTGCCCCTTCCCCCCCCCCCCCCCCCCCCCCTCCCCCCTCCCCCTCTGTACTGTCTCCCTCAGCTCCCCCCGTCCCATCCTCCTCCACCCGGGTTTTAGTAGATGTGTCGTCTGTCGTCTGTCTTGTCCGATGGTCGAAGTCGGTCGGGTGTAGTTTTTTTTTTTTTTTTTTTTTTTTTTTGAAGTGCGTCTGAACTTGAAAGGTCCTGGACTACTGAGGCGTAAAAGAGAAAAGAAGGCAGAAGGAAACACAGGATAAAAGGGAGTACAGACAGAAACAAAGGACTTTCGGCGAGGGGGGTGAGGTGGGGGTTGGGGGCAGGGGAGATTGAAAAAGAAAGAAAGAGAAGAAAAAGGAATTAAAATGGGGGGACTGGACGGGGCAGGGGTGGGGGTTGGGGGGTAGGTTTGAAGGTTCGAGACATAATTCGGATGAACCTAATGAACCTAATCTCTCTCTCTCTCTCTCTCTCTCTCTCTCTCTCTCTCTCTCTCTCTCTCTCTCTCTCTCTCTCTCAACAGGGTTTTCTAACTTGGCGATGATTTAAATGACTATCGTTTGTATTCTGGAAGCAAAAAAAAAAAAAGGATATATATAGTAAATTTTATGACTAAACTCAGACAAAGATAAATCAATTGCAGATGGCAAACACTGATATCACATGGATAGCATCGATCGATTCGTGAACAACAACAGTTACAACGTTATAGGCTATAGAAACTGGACAAAAGTAACAGAAGAAAAAACAACAAACAAAACAAAACCGCCATGATTGCGAAAATGTGAATGATATGTGTATCTTTTAATGACTTCTCACATCATTTGATTTTCCACGGATTGACTTATCTGTAAGAGGTGTTTTTACCAACTCAAATGTATTTCGATCAACACATTTTCAATAGGAAACGAGCGTTCGTGGAGACATTGACGACGATGTTAGTCAGGACATCCACACAGACCAGGGAGTGAGAGATGCCTGATCCGGATTTTCACTCTCGTGAACAACAATCACGTTGCCGTCAAGGCACCGTTGAAACAGATTACGCTCATTCAGACATGCAAAAATATGCATGCTGATATTGTTTTAAATGGCGTCCCACACACACACACACACACACACACACACACACACAACAAAAAAAAAACATTGTGCAGATGTTTTCGACGTAAATTCGAAGTATGCTGGTATTGTTTAAATGGCGTCCAAAAGTAAATTCGAAGTATGCTGGTATTGTTTAGATGGCGTCTAAAATAAATTCGAACTATGCTGGTGTTGTTAAAATGGCGTCCAAAAGTAGATTCGAAGTATGCTGGTTTTGTTTAAATGGCGTCCAAAAAAGTAGATTCGAAGTATGCTGGTACTGTTTAAATGGCATCCAAAAGTAGATTCGAAGTATGCTGGTATTGTTTAAATGGCGTTCAAAAGGAGCATTGTGCAGATGTCTTCGACGTAAATTCGAATTTATTCTACGCTCTGGTTGTCACTGTCCCTAAGTGGATGGTCAGTCTACTCCAATGTTTATTCATATGTGGGAGCAAACGAACAACCAGCCTAGGCACCAGCCCGCCGCCCTTGTTCAGTGCCAGAGTCGAGGGTAAGGGCTGGAAGGTCGTGGTTTCAATTATCACCAGATACGTACAGTTGTTGTTCGTCATTTCTTCAGGTGGATTCCCCCGTCTTCTCGACAAAAGTGGCAGTACGTCGTAGGTCCTCCAGTCTTCCGTAGAGCTTCCGGGCCACTGGTATCGGGTCGGGCCAGGTTTTCATGGGGTGGGCCCTTTTGAGGCACAGGGGTCCGGCACTCTACTAGCCCGGCGGGACCCCTCTAGTGGACAATCTATGAGGTTGTCCATCCATGTCGTAGATGCGTTGTACTGCCGTTACACGCCAGGGGCCCAGTACATCCGTCTTCGGCGTTGGTTTTCCTGTCTGAGTTATCCTCTCGTAGGCGACTTGCCGACCAAGGCTGAAGAGCATCCCCTACCCGGGTTTGTTTCTTCTCCAAGGTTTTCCTTCCCCGGGGCTAGAGGTTTTTATGCGCCTCTTACTCGCACGATGAACAGGCGTACAGTCATGGGATTTACTCAGAACTGGGTGTACTAGGGGCTCAATTTGGATGACTGAAACCACACAGTCGAGTTTCGTTCACTTCATGGATGCGTCTCTGACAGCGCGTTGCTTAAATATCCTGACCAACACCGCATACCACTGTTGGGTCTGGATATGATCATGAAAGAAGTGTAGAGTACAGCTGGTTATGTAATCTCAGGCAGAGCTCCATTTTTTTTTTAATATCTGTTTGTCTGTCCGTTTCCTTGTCTCTGTCGGTCTGTCTGTCTGTCTGTCTGTCCGTCTCCTATTCCCAGCCCTTCCCGTTCTTCCCTCGCCTCCATTTCCTTCCTTCCCAGCCCTCTCTTTTCCTTTGTAAACACACACACACACACACACACACACACACACACACACACACACACACACACACACACACACACACACACACACACACTCTCTCTCTCTCTCTCTCTCTTAGGCCTACATGTATACATGTATGTATGTATGTTTTACACACACACACACACACACACACACACACACAAACACACACACACACACACACACATATATATATATATATATATATATATATATATATATATATATAAGTATTCAATTATAAACGCACATAACACGAAGATAAAAACAACAGACTCATATAATTCTTCCCAATATTTCGGCCTGTTAACCAGGTCTTCCTCAGGGGACTTTTTTGACAAGAATGGAGCCAGGTATCCAGTCATCAACAAATGAAAACAATTCACAGATATTCTCACTGTCTCACCCCCAGCCCCCACCCAATACACCCACCTCTCCAACTTCCACACACCCAGCACATCACAATAAGCTCGTGTCGCCAATTCCCCGTCCACACCCGCCCCACAACACCCTAAACAACCCCAACTCCCCAATATATATATATATATATATATATAGTGTGTGTGTGTGTGTGTGTGTGTGTGTGTGTGTGTGTGTGTGTGTCCGCCTCACTCACTCTTCCTCTCTCCTCCCTCTTCATCCTGTCGCTTTCTGTGGGGCCTACTGCTGCAGCGTTCAAGATACACAATTCAACACTCATTTACGTGACCATCTCTTCGCGTTGTGCAATATAGGCCTTCATACCTCATTTGAGTTCCATCCCGCCTGTGTTTTCTCACCAAAGACCGCACAAATTCAGCATACACGACGTAATTCCTAATTCCTCGCTGTCCAGAAAAAAGCATAGTCCAGCAGAGCACTTTAGCTGATATGAAAGTAAGGAGTCATGGGGCCAAAATTTGCGTGAGGGGGCTTCTTCTCTGTACAGGTCCGAGTCCACAGCTACAGCCTAGGCCCAAAACAGTACATATTCTCTGTTACACCCCAAGCTGTTCCTGGCTTTTCTCATCAGATCAGCCAGTGCCAAAAACATATTCAGCGCACAGTCCAGCCCTTGACCCATACCATACCTGACTCTGAGGCAGGTTTCATGTCCGTTTCTTTTCCTAGGCAAGCATGCTCTTCAAGCATGCTCTTCATTTTCCTGTCGTCTGCCAGACATTTCACTCCAAAAATCCTAGTACTCTACCAATGGTGTAGATACACAAAGAGTCCACAAGTCATGCATCATTCTGTTATTTTTGCTGACTTATGGCAATGAACTAATTTACTGATCCCCAAATTCCAGGATAAAATCATCTTTTTCACAATCAATTTTTTTTCACAGAGTCAGAGCGATTTTCATCCGTTCCAAGTTGATTGTTACTACTTGACCTTTGCTGTAACCCCGAACTCTGACCTGCTAATCGGCTTTCCCTAGAGTTTTATTCCTAATACTGCGCGGCTGAAAAAGATGCGACATCAGAAGGGCATTCAGGAGTCATGATTTGGATGCGGCCCGGAACTCAGAGCGTGAGGAGTTCAAGGCCAAAACACACTTGCATGAGGGAGGGGGTCCTTCTCTGAA
>JADBJO010003125.1:140000-175000 GCA_016801955.1 Conus betulinus | reverse complement strand
TCGAACCACTCGTGGAGCGAATTCTTTCCTTGTTTGTTTGTTTATTTGTTCGTTTGATTGTTTGTTTGTTTTAGCTTGAAAACTCTTTCAGTCCATCCAACAATTTAAATGAGTACCTGATTCATTTCAGGGAAGGTTGAAGGTGGTGGAAAGGAGGGAAATGGGTTCCACCTACATTCTGCCCTGCCCTTGACATGGTGAGCCTCCGCCAGTTCACTGCCCATACGGCCAACAGGCTGTGGGAATTGTATTTGTTTTCAAACCCTCGCTTGGGAAAAGATGGTATCAGCTTCATCTGTAGCAGCTGCTACAAAAAGGAGTAAAATATGAAATTAATTCTTGAAAAGAACAAGAAAAATGATAAGTATAAAAGCAAACGAAACGGAGGCGGTAAATACTGTGCAAAAGTCAGTACATGCTATTTAGACTGCAAATTATGTGTCTATCAATCAAGTTTAACAAGGGGAAAGCTTCAGTAATTGACATGTAAATCACCACACACCACAGGAATCATGGGAAGTGCACCAGAAGGGGTGAAGGATTTGTTTTTTGGTGTATGACAGTGTCTATGTGTGTCTGTGTGCGTGTGTGTGTGTGTGTGTGTGTGTGTGTGTGTGTGTGTGTGTGTGTAGGGAGGGGGGGGGGGGGGGGGGGGGGGGGGGGGGGAATAGAGCAGCAAAAAGGGAGGAAGCTGCTTCTGTCTAGACGAGTAGTAGTTTTTTCTTTTCTAACTCGCACTGGCTAACAAGGTGAGTCTGTGTAGTCACTGGCGTTTCAGTTACCTAAATGTGTGCATCTCCAGGTATGTGTTTTTGAATGTGTCCACAATAAACTGTAAGCCACATCTGATCAAATGGATCAAGGTCTATAGTTAGGACATGCGATCCTTTCCACAAACAAAGGCATGAAGCGCCAGTGTGTATAGTTAGAAAAAAAATCTGCTATTGATTTGGGGCTGCTCACTAACATACCACTGCCGTCGCTTCTGATGCAGGCATCCTTTGCAGAGACATTTTGTTTGGGTTTGGTTTTGCTACCTTGCCCCATGTTCCATGCCATCTTCACAAGATAACTGACATGCTATTTATTTGGCTACACTTTATACATAGCCACACCCAGATACCGCCTGTGGCAGTCTCAGTGCCAGCAGTCAACCAAGAGCAGTCATTTTCAAGTCATCATGAGCAACCTACCTGAGGAGACACTGCATTGCTCCCAAGTCACTTCAGTGGTGTTCAGTGGCACCTGTTCTGATCAAACATATCACACCACCTACAAAAGCCTGAAATGATGATAATATCTGCTTAGTTGTGAAGCCAGCTTATTTGGCAAGTTCCAACTGCTATGTCCCCAAGAACTAAAAACTTTAATATGAATTTACTACTGGTATAGGATGAAGGAGTGGGGGTGGGGGTCGGAAATCAAAACTGGGGCTACTATAGGTGACATATGGGTATGAAGACCAAAACACCTGAGTGTATTGACTATAGTGTTTATAAAAAATTGTAGTGTCTGACAGGAAAATGGTCAAGTTTAATGTGAGAAATATTTCTTTTGGATAATCATTTTAACAAGAGCAGCCTTATTTTCTTGAGTAGTGTTTATGAATGCTTGTCATTATTCATGTCTAAGTCTAGATCACACAGTTTAAATAAGCTTTAGCAGCAGTATTTTGGTTCAGGTTTTGAAAATGTTTGGATTGGTACACCTTCAAGTGGTAGTAGTATACGTCATCAAGAAATGGACGCACCATTACAAATAAACAAAGATATGCAACTGATGAAACATTGTTGACTAAATATTCCAATCATTTTTCTATTCTTGTGTAATGTGGCCTGTATAACATTTCCACTAAATTTGAATATTGTTTGCTCGCAGCATGAAATACGTTTTGCATTTCAGACTGCATCTTCAATGTATTTCAAGTTCATGCCAGGCCCCTATTTCAACCCTGCAAGCATGCAATCATTGTTTATTTTCAACTGACATTTTCCAGAGAGTTTATTCTAATTACCAATTTTACTGGATAAACTGTCTCACTATGATAATTTCTCAGAGTACATTCTAGTATGCGATCACCTATGCCTTACATGAACAGCAACAGACTGCAGCAATAATGAGCACATGAAACGGGAGTCCTGTTCCCACTCTACATGTGGATGTGTCCATGATTGTCCAAGTTATCCACCTTTGCTGTGCTGAGACTGGCATTGAAGTTTTGAATATGATGTCCATCGGCTGATTTCATCAAATGTGTGCGGGCAAGTTTCACTACGCTAGCATACATCCTCTCTAATGTTTTACTACATTGTCATTGATTTCAAACACTACTGCACAACAGTTCTGCTTTCAGAAGCCACTCAGGCTGGATATTCTTGCGATTCTATATGCAGATGAACACCAATAGATAGCTATTCAAAGACTGTTAACATCCAGATCTGACTTGTTTCCCTCTTATTCAGCTGTGTCAATGTTTTGCGTGATTTCATAAACTATGTTTAGTAAATACACTTACTCTTTTTGGTGCATAATACCACTTTGTATCCCCCACCTTCTTTCCTGCAATGCTGTTCAGGCTCTGTTCTTTTGCTAGCTCAAGAAATGGATTAATTAAAAAAAAGCAAAAAAAAAAATTTAAAAGACGGAGAGAGACTCAGAGAGAGGAGGATGTGGGGGCATTGGGGTAATGGAGAAGAATTACATGAGCAAGAGCCAAAGAGGAGGGAGAGTGAGAGGCAGATATAAAAAGAATGGAAGAGTAGGTTTTATGAGTATTTCTCAAGCTGTACACATTTGAGATCGTTAGCTTTCCAATTCCATTCACCACTTTCCAAAAGAGACAAACGAATCCAAAAATCTCGATCATGTATTTCTGTATGTGCATGCATGTTACCATTTGTGAAGGCACATACATTGCATTGGGTGTTGTTGAGTCACGTACTGTGTTGAGTTTTCTCTTGTAGGATCCTTTACCAGCACAGATTGTGATCCTAGTTTCTGTCAATAGAAACAGACTGCACTACTACATCTTTTGTGCTCTGATTGACAATCATTTGCACATACAGATTATTTATCAATTCATCTATATTTAATTCTCACAGATTATTGATTTATTCATCAACATTTAATTCCTTTTGCCCAGCTGACCACATGCGGCCTTTTCAGGGCTGTCAAACTCCAAAAGTCACATCCTAAACAGGTCAGCCCATTAACAAAGATTTTCATAATCTGACCTGTTCCAGATGTGTCTTTCAACAAATTTTTTGTTTTGTTTTGTTTTATGCAATGCTTCTTGTTTCTTAATGTATTACAACATGGAAAGATAGGAATGGATTCATAATTATCTCTTTTTTTTTTTCATATGACCGAATGGATTCATAATTATTATTCTTTTTCATCTGACCAATCAGTCTTGCCCGACATCTGAAAAATCATGTTAAAGTCACAATCTTTAATGGTCAAATCACCGATTGTTGTGGTAGAATCATTGATAATCCTGGCAGAAATTTGGATCACAATCTCTGCTGGTCAAAACTGAGGATCCTGCCAGTCTAAACTGTAATCTAGGATCCTGAAAGTGGAAACTGTAATCTAGGATCCTGTCAGTGGAAACTGTAATCTAGGATCCTACCAGTGGAAACTGTAATCTAGGATCCTGCCAGTGGAAAATAATCTATGCTCCTACCAGAGGAAACTGTAATCTAGGATCCTACCAGAGGAAACTGTAATCTAGGATCCTGCAGTGGAAACTGTAATCTAGGTTCCTGCCAGAAGAAAAACTGTAATCCAGGATCCTGCCAGTGAAAACTGTAATCTAGGATCCTGCCAGTGAAAACTGTAATCTAGGATCCTGCCAGTGGAAACTAATCTATGCTACTACCAGTGAAAACTGTAATCTAGGATCCTACCAGTGAAAACTGTAATCTAGGATCCTACCAGTGAAAACTGTAATCTAGGATCCTACCAGTGCACACTGTAATCTAAGACTGTCTCCGTGGAAACTGTGATAGACATTCCTACTGTTAAAATCGACCATTCAACTAGACTGTCATCTTTACCGTAACATACACATGCATGCGCAAATAAATCATGCAAACCATTCATTCACTGCAATCCATACCAAGGCAAAATGTAACATAAAATCATCTTTATTCCTGGCTCACCATCTCTAGTTCTGTTTCAAAATCTCACAATGGACGATTTCAGGTGTAATCTCCATCTATCAGAGATACAGGAGCCAGTTTTATCTTATTTGCTGCCATTCCAAAAGTGTCAAGTTTTGATTCACATTCCCCTCATATTTTGTTCGTCTCATGAGATAAACAAATGCTTTCTCTTTCTGAATGAATGAGTGGAACTGAACCTTGGTAAACAAAGATGAGTTTTCAAAAAAGCATGTCAACATATAAGCCAAGATCTACAACAACAAAAAAAAAAAAAGGATCTCATATGCAAATACAATCAATTTAGAATGCGAGAGTCTGTGTGAGTGCATGCATATGTATGCCTATCACATGAGTTTTCATTTTAAAGTATCTATTCACATGCCTGACATGCATAGAGAAAGAGATGTAATGAGACAGAGAGAGAGAAAAAAAAAAAGGTCATCTCCAATATACCTGACCTGATTTCTGCAAACAGAACACAACACAGAACCAATACAACACAACATCGAACATTGTTCATTCTGCCCAAAATGACAACAGCATGATTTGCCCATGTACAGATGCAGCAGCCATGAAATAAACCACACCATTGACAGACTAGACAGCTGAAAAGAAGGTTAGAGCAGTGCATCTATCTGGCAGTGTCAGGACATAATTTTAGAATTTACAAATTAATATTTAGCCAAGCTGCTCCATCTCCTGAGCAAATATGCTGGTTGATGCTGTACTCTTTATTTCTTGTCTGGAACACTATGATTCATTATTGGCGAGTTTTTGTGCGTATGTACTCTTTCAACTCTCTACCATGAACACAGACAGTCCAGCTTCAGGGATGATGTACCAGTGTGTGTGTCGCTAGTTTTAAGACAGTGTGTGTGTGTGTGTGTGTGTGTGTGTGTGTGTGTGTGTGCGTGCGTGCGTGCGTGCGTGTGTGTGTGTGTGTGTGTGTGTGTGTGTGTGTGTGTGTGTGTGTGTGTGTGTGTGTGTGTGTGTGTGTGTGTGTGTGTGAGTGTGCATGTGTGTGTGTGTGTGTGTGTGTGTGTGTGTGTGTGTGTGTGTGTGTGTGTGTGTGCATGTGCGTGTGCGTATGTGTGCATGCGTGCTTGTGTGTGCGCATGTGTGCAGGCGTGCGTTTATGCGTTTTTGTGTGTGTGTGTATGCTTTCGTGTGTCCGTGTTTGTGATTATCCATGCATGTGACGAGTTGGGAATGTGTGTGTTATACTCATGCCACCAGCATACAATGGTCCATTCATCTATGACAGACAGCAAGACATAAAATGTGCATGCCCCATTTCAGTTTTGTTTTCAACACCTTTGCTCACACACAGACCTCAGTTACAGCCTCATATGAGGAGGGCCTTGGAGGGGTTCGAGTCTGCAAAGAAATGGCTCCACAGAGAAAAAGGGGTTTGAATCAAGTGTAAAACATACAACCATCTCAAGAAAGATCTATACTGTACTAAAATCTGGTTGCTTGGGAAAAAATGTACATCAGCTTGCTTTCTTCTCTTCCACAAAAAAATCAAAACTAAAAACGCCAAGAAAAAAGAACAGCTACAGAGACAACAGAGACACAACAAAATCATTACAGTTTGGAAAAAAAAAGAATTAATAGCAGTAACAATTGGGGGCACCGTTTGGTTTTGGGAAAAAAAAAAAAAGAATTTCTTAACATCAAAATCTACTACAACCATGATATCTATGTAACAAAGCAACAACGAGCAACGTGGCCGACCATATGTCACTGAAAAAAAAACTGGATATTGTTTACAGTTCATGATCAGCTTCTTGTAAGAAGATTTCTCAGCTTTGAGATTTCAATGATTTTTTTTTTCTTTTTGTCTTTTGACACTTTTAAAATTGGGTATGGAAAATTTCAGATGTCTGATTCACACGACAAACTAAAACCAGCAACTTCTTCCCCAACAAGTACTCTTCATGGAGAACCCGACGATGACCCCTTTCCTGCTCACACAACATATGACGTCCACATCACAACTGTCGTCACAAATGAACACATTCCAAGGGCCTGCTCCAGCTCCAGTCGTCTTTGCTGAACCTATGGGGGGAAAAAAATACACTGATCTGTAACATGGTCCAGTAGTCAAAGCACACTTTTTTTTTTTTGATCTGGTCTCATTACTCATAAGATAGCAATATTGATCATAAAGACTATTTTTCTTTTAACACATATATATGCAAGTTTGAATTTTGTTGAATCAAATCATAAATTTTGGGGATGCTTTATCATTTTTGGTACATGAATGGGACCCTCTTTTCAGTTACAGCCTGAGTTTTTCATGCGCAGAGTCTAAAGATATAGACTTAACTTCATGTGCAGCAAAATTACTATGTCTTATTTATGAATAAAACTGATACTTCTTTCCTTTACAAGAACACTTTACAATTCAAAAACCAATGAAAAGTGTCACAGCTACGCATAGGCAAATGCACTCACGGAATTACAAAATTGAAAAGACAATAGTTCGATACCAAAACAATGATAAGCCAATGAAACAATGATCAATTCTTCGATTTGAAAAACATTCTCTCAGTAATGGTGAAAAATCCTCCTTTGGGAACACAACTGAGCTACATACATCACATAGGGAGAGATCAAGTGGGGCTTTCCTGATTTTATTATAGCTCTCTTACCCTGTGTCCTTTGAATATTTGTCACTTATTTTTTTAACCATGTCATGAAAAAGTTATAAACAAAAGAAAATGACCTAAACCTTAATGCTCTCCTCCTCTCTCTTCCCTCTCTGTATTATTTCTGTCTCCATAACAACCTAAATTTATTTGCTTTCCTTTCTCTTAACCCTGACAGGGACCATGTGGTCAGCTGAGTGACAAACTGAAATGAACTAAACAATCTTCCTTGCCATCTGATTTCTTCTCTAACAACCTTTTATTTGCTCGTAAATTTCAGCTGACAAGTACAAGACGATTAATTACATTTCAAGCTCAAATGAACTGAAACTTGCTTGGAACAATGACAAGTCAATCACAGCAGTGGTAGAGGTTATCATATTGCTTTCATTTCTTGTGATTATAGTGAAGAATAACTTTGTGGCAGCTGGCCAGTGATCATCGACATTTCCAGCTCAAGAGTCAACTTCCCATGATCCCACCATTTACTGTTGTCATGACGTTGACCTCCTCCTCTTTCCCTGAAGCTCTTCGACCCAGACCCTGGAAAGATAAAAGCCTTTCTAGCTCCACCCTACCAAGGTGTTGTACCTTGAGGTCTCTGGTCTGGGAGATGAGCCAGTTGTTGAGGAACTCCTGGGGGTCCCGGGCGAAGCTGAGGAAGAACTCGCGGTTGGTCTTCAGCTGGTTGATCGTCTCCACCGTCTCGTGAATCTGATACAAATGTGACATGCACCGATTGTTAGGTCCCACTTTCTACTTCTGCATCAAAAGTCATGAAAAAGAAAAGTGACGAAGGCAAAATTTGCAATGGCCAATTTTTTTTTTTTCATATATATGGATATCCAGCAACAACACCAAATGTTTTTGTTGATGATGCATTTTGCGGAGGTCCAGTTATCATCATCATCAACTGGTGATTGTTTTCATTCTAACAAAGAGTGTTCATTCACAATGTTAATTATGCTGATAATTAAAAATTGTTTGCTTTCAATGAAAAGAAAAAGAGAGGGGGGGGGGGGGGGGGGTGTGTTGTGTGCTCATGTTAATTGTTTTGCCTGTATAGGTACATAACATCACTTTGACAGCAAGAACAATTCAGGGACAGGATGTCTTCCGTAACACAGTGCAGCTCTGGCACTATCTGTCTGCTCTTTAGGTAGTTTACACTGCTGAACATGGGACTGCACTGATTATAAGACAGTCTACACAACTAAACATGGTGAAATAGGATGTTGCGGTTAATTTGTGACTGCTGGTCATAACCTTTACATGGACATATGCATTTGGATATGATATTGCAGGCATGAACAAAGAGAATCCTCACCTTTTAAATATCAGTTTTCTTTAATCATTTCTGTAACTACCAACTTTGATTCCAAAAGCGTTAGTTTTCCTTTTCCTTTGAAAAAAAAAAAAATTCCCTCTACCCCTCTGCCTTGCATCTTTATGACACTAAGTTCAAAGTAGAAATCAAGTAGTGGATGAAGTCTGCGGTAAATGTGTCTGTTTTTTGTGTTGGTCATGTTTATAAATAACTACTGTGGTCAGCTATCTCTATCTAGTAAATCCAGAATCACCAGTTATCGCTAAGCCAGCTGTGTCCGGTAAATCCAGAATCCACCTGTTATGACTAAGCCAGATGTGTCCGGTAAATCCAGAATCCACCTGTTATGGCTAAGCCAGCTGTGTCCAGTAAATGCAGAATCCACCTGTTATAGCTAAGCCAGCTGCGTCCAGTAAATGCAGAATCCACCTGTTATGGCTAAGCCAGCTGTGTCCAGTAAATCCAGAATCCACCTGTTATGGCTAAGCCAGCTGTGTCCAGTAAATGCAGAATCCACCTGCTATGGCTAAGCCAGCTGTGTCCGGTAAATCCAGAATCCACCTGTTATGGCTAAGCCAACTGGTCCTCTGACCCACTGACACTGAAGCGTGACGTGAATGCAAGTACATCCAAAGAGTTTACACAGCTTTTTGAGCTGTCATCATCGATTCAGCGGTGCTACTGCCAGGGCTCCTAAATTGTCCTCCTCCATGATGAACAGACCGTCTCGGATCACTGTCACTCATTGCTGTGCTTGACTTGAGGCCCCAAAATATCTTTCAAAAAACTTTTTTTTAGAGGCGAATTGAACCAGATTCACATTGTCTGCAACTTCAGTAAACACTGCTGTCCTCGATCTGCACATCTTAACATTCAAAGCTTTCCCAAACCCCAATGAATATGGATAGGAAATGTTCAGTCAATCAGAAGGGTCGAAAAGGGACAAGTGGTTAAGTGGGGTTTGGTGAACAGGCAGAGGAGGAGTGGAAAGAGCGACCACCAGAACCACAAGAACCGCCCACCTTGTTGTCCAGGCCCCCTATTTCCTGCTGACTCTGTGCCGACAACAGGAACGAGTTCATCTGCTGCTTCAACGTGTCATCCTGCACCAACACAGCATTATCACCTTCATCAATATCATCATTGTCATCACACACACACACACACACACACACACACACACACACACACATACACACACACACACACACCATATGCATGCGCACATACACACACACACACACATAAACACACATACAACATATGCACATTCACATGCATGCACGCACACGTAAAACATAAGCACATTCACACACACACACACACACATACAAACATAGGTACTCATGCACACACACACACTATTCAATTTAGTCTGCTCACCACTTCGACATCAATGTCATAGCAAGCCGTCTTCTTGGCATCAGGACCATCCAACCTGCAAGTCAAACCCACTCCAACCACTTCAGTCTGTGCTTTCATTGGCACTGTGTGCTTTGGCTTCTATACAGCTGCCCGGGAGCTTATTTCACATTGTTAACTTGCTGGTTTGATTGGCTGTCTCATCCTTTGCAGTTCTTAACCACTGAAAAGATCTGACTTATTTTAGGCTCACAAGGTAAATATCTAATTAATGATGAAAAATTCAAAGAAAAAAACCTGAAGACCCTTTCATCCTTTATACATTATTATAATTAATGAACACTTATACACAAATACACTCAACATCATGTAGTCTGTTAAATACATATGTAATATTATACATAAATACACTAAAAAAAAATCACTCACGCTGCTAAATAGATATTGACAAAAGTCAGTTCCTTTCATAATCCTCCCAGGAAAACAAGTCTAAGTAACTAAATAACAAACAAGTAATGTAACTCTTGCTCTCACAATGAAATAATTTCAGGCCCATAACTCCAAACGAATGCTGCTTACAACACCAAATCACCTAACAGAAATGTTAACACAGAGCACACAGAAAAAAAAAACAAGGAGACATGACAACACAGAGCACACAGAACAGACAAGGAGAAATGTTTGTTCTGTTTGGTCATTTCTGATAGACAATTTGGTGTCGTAAGCAGCATTCATTTAGAGTTATGGGTCTGCAATTATAGTCATCATAGAGCATGAGCAAGAGTTACCTACCAGTTTGTTATTTGCTTTTTACTGTTCCCTGCCTCATTTAAGGTTTCCATAAATACCTCACGCAAAAGTAGATTAATCAAGGGAACATAAAAGAACACAACAAAAACAAAAACACAATCATCTTCAGCACTATTTCCTTGCTTAAACTTTACCTAAAAGAAAAAAAAACACATGTGAACATCTGCACCCACAAAAAATATCTGACTATTAGTATGTCTTGCCTTTAATACAATCCAACATGAACACACTTCAAATTGTCAACACATACACAGCCTTAATACAGTAACTTGAGAAGTAAACAAAGTAGAACTTTTAAAAAGTCAGTGACATTACCAACATCCTCATATGTGTACGTGTGTGTGTGTGTGTGTGTGTGTGTGTGTGTGTGTGTGTGTGTGTGTGTGTGTACATCCTCATATGTGTATGTGTGTGTGTGTGTGTGTATGTGTGTGTATGTGTGTGTGTGTGTGTGTGTGTGTGTGTGTGTGTGTGTGTGTGTGTGTGTGTGTGTGTGTGTGTGTGTGTGTGTATGTGTATGAGAGACAGAGAGAGAGAGAGGGAGTGAGAGAGAGAGAGTACAGCTGACATCACAGATAAAATGCACACAGGAGGATGGTGTCAAACTTTTACTTATGTCAAGTACCAGTATTCAGCAGCCATTTCTTTTCTGACAAGTAGGAAGGAGCTCAATCATCTGTTTTCATGAATCTAAAACAAGCGCATACCTACAGAAAAGACTGATGCACCTCTCATAATCAAAGGCCAAACTAAATGGCTACATGTTCTTAAATTCAAAAAGGAAAGACAGACAAAAACTGGCAATAAAAAAGATGAATCAGAAGTCTGTCTGCAATAAATTTAATAAACAGCCACAAGCACTTTTTTGGTTGCTGTTGTAGTTTAGAGCTTCTGGATGTGTAACATTTAGTAGTGAATTAGCTGCCGAGGAAGAGGAGAAAAACTGCAAAGAAGAAAATATTATTTTTTCAGGAAAAAAAAACTATCATTACAATCTGATTGCAAAAAACAAAACAAAGATACAACAGCAAAGACACCACCAACAAAAAAGCACAGCAAAAAAAAACACTAATGCCAAAAGAAAAGAAAAAAGGGGGAAAAAAAGGAAAAAAATCAACCATAAACGCTATGCAGCTAGGCTAAAAGTGTTAATGATAGTTACTACGAGGCACCATGCCAGACAAAAAGGAGATATAAGGTAAAAGGCATTAGGCCATGCAAAAGCACTAGGCATGTTAGAAGTCAAGCAACATGCCCAAGGCACCAGACATGTGAGAGACAGGAGATGCCAAAGTGATGCAATGTGAGTTCGCAGATACCAGGAATGCCAACTCCCTCAGATTAATTAAAAAAAAAAAAAAATTTGGAAATCTGACAGTGATGCAACCATCAGTACCCCACACATAAGCAGTGGAACAACATGACAAAGGAAGGAAGGACTAGGCAAAGAAGCAGGCAGCAAGAGGTATATAAATCCAGAGAGAGGCTGCAGAGAAAAACTGTTGACCAATAAGAGGTTGGGAGGATTCCGGGAGGGGGGGGGGGGGAATTCATCCTGTTCTACATCACCTTTTTCCCTGCCTTTGGGATCACCTACTCTGCACTTGATTTGTCACCAAAAAAGGTCTGAAATAGTACTTCCACTTCCTTTCATTTGTTCTACTGTAAGTGCCACGTTTCTCAAATGTCTCATCACTAGATTGTTAATGATACAGTATTTTTTGTTTTTGTTTTGTTGCTATGGTTGTGGGGAGATGCCAACCAAAAATGGGGAGGAGGATTTTTTTTTCCCCATTAGTAATGCCAAACAAACGAAGCTGAAATCCTTAAAAAAAATAATAATAATAAAAAAAAAAAAATAAATAAAATAAAAAAACCAGAGAATTGGCATCCAAGGTTTCAATACACACACAAAAACAGGACAGAATGGAAATGGTTAGAGACAGACAAGACGACTTAGGAGGATGGGATGGAGAGACAAGATGACTCAGCCAGTGGGCTGGAGAGAGACAAGATGACTCCGTGGGCTGGAGAGAGACAAGGTAACTCAGAGAATGGCCTGGAGAGACACAAGATGACTCCAAGGATGGGCTGAAGAGAAAGACAACTAAAAGGATGGGTTGAAGAGAGACAAGAAGACTTGGAAGATGGTTTGGACACAGAGAAGATGATTCTCAGGACAGACTGGAGAGAGACAAGATGACTCAAAGATTAGCTGGATTGAGAGGATGTGCTGGAGAGAAACAGGATAACTCAGAGGATGGGCTGGAGAGAGACGAAGTGATTAGCATATGGGCTGGAGAGAGGGAGGGAAGATAAAAAAAATTACTGGGAGAGAGATACAATGACTGTGAGGATGGGCTGGACAGAAGCAAGATGACTCAGAAGATGAAAGGCACAACTACTCAGAGAATGAACTGGCAAGGCAGGATGACTAAAAAGGCACAAGATGAACAAAGAAGAGGACAGTGAGTGGGGGTGGGGTGGAGTGGGGGTGGGGTTGGACAAGATCCAAGGCACAGCAGGTATGTTGTGTCCTGTCCTACCTGACCGCTGAAGTCAGACTCTTGTTCCAAGGCACACCTTTATCCCGCCAACTAGCCAGGTGCACACAAACACCAGGGAGCAGTGTGAGAATGAGAAGACACCCCTGACCCCACTTTTAACATTCATGTGATAAAATGAGAGGCTTTGTACACACCAGCTGGCATGTATCCATTCCTACACTCACACACTGACATAGATGTACACAAAAGTCACTTTGGACAGGTACATCCCACTTCCCATCAAATATCCACAAATTCCCCCCCACCCCCCCCCCCCCCCCCCCCCCCCCCCACCTCCTCCATCCTTTTCCCTTTACCTCCATCCCTTTTCCCATATACTGACAATAATTACACCCAGAATTTTATGTACACACACACACACACACACACACACACACACACACACACAGAGGCAGAAATGGGATTCAGAAAGCTTCAAATTGCTAGGATGTAAGGTTGATGGACTGAGAGCTTACAGAGACCAAGGGAGTAAAAGCTCTTAAAGATGATGATTTTTCATCTTTTCTTTGGCCAAAAAATCCCCCACTAATTTCATGCTATTTGGTGCCAAAACAAAATTTGAATGCCATCCTAGGTAATGATCTGTTTACATTCTACAATTCCTGAATTTCAGCCACTAGTAAAAGTGATGAGACAATCCCATTTCTGCAAATCTTGTTCAAATCAAACAAAATTTGACCTGATTTAAATATCAACATCCAGTAAAGAGCTACCTAAACTGGAATGCACCTGGGACACATCAAAACATCAAATTCAAAGAGAATTCTCATGAGTAACCATAGTCAAAGGCACCATATTCTTGCAAAGCTTAGTAGGTATGTCTGTGCATCTTTTTATCCATGCTTAACCCTGTATATTTTATAGTGTGTAGAAGAACACACATTGTACAAACAAAGGATGGGAATACACATTGACCCTGAAACACAATTATGGACATCTTGATGAAGTTAAAAAAAAAAAAAAAAAAGCTATAACTATCCTCCAAGCCCCATCAGTGAAATATGGTGTAGTTTAGGCTGAAGAGAAGTCTGACAGTCAATACATGGCCTACAACTGTTAGCCAAAAACGTGTTATTTTTTGCAAGGCTTCAAGCTGATGCTCTTAATGTATCGTGTTTTTTTTGTTTGTTTTTTTTTTTTTTTTTTTTACATACATGTCTCTATGTGCATGTTTGTACCAATGCGCACTTGTGTACAGTGTATGAGAATGAGTGCACATAAGCAAATATGACAGATGCTGATATCGTACCTCAGCAAGTAAAGACTACAAGAGATAAGTCACTGCAAATGATAGTGGTTTACTGAGCAGAGAAATATGTAGCCCTTCCAGAGCAAGCAAGCAAAAAAAAAAAAAAAAAAAAAAAAAAAAAATGGGGGGGAAAACATAATCGAACCTAACACACATACACAAAAAGAAAAGACAGAAAGCTCAATGTCTACAAGCCTATTCTGCAGTAAATCTATTACTAATACAAATGGTTCTTTCTTTACACTGATGATAACACAAGAAGAAACCAAATGATAACTTCCTTACAGCAGCAATTAATATCCCCACCTGTTGGTTTACTTCCTCACTATTTTCTTCTTTTAGACCGACAGAGATTATCTTACATGCCTTAATTATCTTTGTCTATCTAAAAGGGGAAAAAAAAAGGACCCATTCCCAACAAATCATACATTAATTCGTCATTTCTAATTGCATTATCTTTCCTCTCACCAGACTTGAGGCACAACAGGATGGTTCAAGTGAACTCAGGAAAGGCAGACACATTCTGTTACATTCTGTCCTCAAATGTGACATTTGGCCCTGGATATTATCATGCCCACCTTACTTATGATTAAATGTTAAAGAACTCTGGACAGATTTATCTTCCCCAGTTTGAGAAATACTTTTCGATTGGAAAAGCAATTACTGTCTGATTTGTTGGGCAAGGGAAGTAATTCTGCTATGAAGTTTCAATGCATTCTCTTTCCTCTATGCACAGGGCAGTGGGGGACTGGTGGCAGTGTTAGTGCGTTTTAATTAATGCGTCTTCCACCTTTGAACTTTTGCAAATAAATTGCACCCAAGATCAGTTTGACAAATGGTAGAAACATGGCTGTCATTATGACAATATCATCCTGACTTCAGGTTGAATTCCCTTCCTTACCATGAAATATATGAAGTAATGATGCCTTCCATAGTGCCAGGTTATTCATGAACTTTTGAAGCGTGTATCTGATAAAGTTTATGTAGAACAAAATGTATGTTTCTATTTACCCCAGTATATCTGCTGCTACTTGTTCATCTGTATGTGTGTGTGTGTGTGTGTGTGCATGCGTGTGTGTGTGTGTGTGTGTGTGTGTGCGTGTGAGTGTGTGCGCATGCGCGCGTGCGTGCATGCATGTCTGTGTGTGTGTGTGTGTGTGTGTGTGTGTGTGTGTGTGTGTGTGTGTGTGTGTGTGTGTGTGTGTGTGTGTGTGTGTGTGTGTGTGTGTGTGTGTGTGTGTGTGTGTGTGTGTGTGTGTGTGTGTGTGTGTGTGTGTGTGTGTGTGTGTGTGTGTGTGTGTGTGTGTGTGTGTGTGTGTGTGTGTGTGTGTGTGTGTGTGTGTGTGTGTGTGTGTGTGCGCGTGTGTGCGTGTGCATGTGTGTGAGTGTGTGTGTGTGTATATGTGTGTGTGTGTGTGTGTGTGCGTGTGTGTGTGCATGTGGTTATTTTTTTTCACCTGGAAACAGAAAGCTGAGTTGTATCCACAAAAACAGACTCTTTGTTATAAGCTAAGCAGTTATCACTCTTGCCTTCTAATGCAATGGTAAAGGGGGGGAAAAACAGCTACACATAATGCAAAAAGTAATCATCCAAGCACTCCATCTACTCACTACCACTCATGAATAACTTAACACAGTCACCATGTTGTAAACCAAACATCAAAAAAAAAAAAAAAAACTATCAATAATATGAAAGGAATGCCAACATTCCATTCTGCATCAGAGGCCTGGTCTTTCCAGTCAAAACCTCTTTGGTATACCAACAACTGAAAAAAAAAAAAACAAAAACAAACAAAAACCCTAGACAGCACAACACTGGTCGATGAACACTCACGTGATCACATGGTTGATGACGATGGGATCAGGCGCACTCAGAAGCGGGTGAAGCTTGGATGGAATCTCGGCAAACTTCATCTTCTTGGTGTCGAAGATCTGTCACCATCCACAGCCAAATGATTCCATGAGACTACACATGGATAAATCCATACGATATGGCCGCAAATCTGCCGATGAACCTGTCTGAATGCCTTTTCATAGCTCCCCTTGCTCCTCTCCCCTCCTTTTGGCAAGAAGCTTCCTGACATTATCATAGTACTGACATATTCAAGCAATGTTCATCAAATCCTTCAGATTGTTAAACAGTCAGTCTTCTTTTTTTTTCCCCTGTTACCAAGTTGAAACTGTCAAGTCTATGTCAAATTCCCTGACAGGCACCAGTAAAAAAAATTCACAGCTCTCGTTTGTCAAATTCTGAAGGATTTACCATCACTTGACAATGCCTTTGCCAGCAATGGCTTTTATCTAATTTCACAACAAATTTCATTTCATTTTTCTTCCATGCGTAGTGGGGGCAGTCTAGGGATTAAGGTACCTTTTCACTTAAATTCTCTCAGTGTGTCTGTATATTAGCAAGGTAACTTGAAACCTGTGCAGCAAATCTTCATGCAAGTTGACAAAGGTTGTAAAACTTGTAAAGGTTGTCAACAAGCGTTTCCCACTTCACAATATTTAGGTTTACAAGTGACATGTCAAAGAAAAAAAAAAAAAAAACGCACACATCCACAGATGACTGACAGGCTCAAGATGGGAGGTTATTTCAACCTGAGATCGTACCATGAATTGTGTCCCTTTACAGGAGGTTGTGTCCCTTCCTTTGACAATACAGCGTATTTTCATTCTTTTTGTGGTCTCCTCTGCAGTCTGACATGCTCTCAGGAAACTGAAACAACTGACTTTCTATTCTGTGTAGGCTTACGGATGGATACACTCCAAATGTTCATCATGCTTCATCCTGTACCCATAAATCTACCTCTACTATCAATATCCCTTCCTATCACACAACAAAAACAAAAACAGGAATGAAGAAAAACATGCACACCACATCCATCCATCCCCCCCTTTCTGTTGCTCATTTGCTGTCCTTGAGAACATAACAGTTTATGTCAAGGTAAGGCTAGGTAATGTTGCTTATTGCCCAGCCAACCACAAAGGGCCATATCAGGGCTGTCAACAAATCGAAGTCAACCCCACAAGTCAAAAAAACAAAACCAACAAACTCATTCACACAACCCTTTAAATACACCTTCATATGTCAAAGGAGACCAACCTGCTCCAGATACTTGTCGCAGTTGATGTACTCTCTCTCATAGGGATCTTGCAGCTTGTGGGTCTTGATGTACTGCCACAGAGCGTTGATGATGACTGGGCGGGTCTGGGTGTGGATGCCCAGCAGTCGGGCCAGCCGTGGGTCCAGCTTGAACTGCATGGGCTGCCACACATACACAAAGCACAGTGCACTGTTTCACCTCCTTCATCAATGCTGAACTTCACGGTCAGGTTGCTTGACCTGTTAGCTATTGATCCAGCCACCTGCCACTGCTCTTCAACAACAAATACTTTGATCAAGGGGTCAAGTTACTTTCCCATACCAATTTCTTTGGGAAGGGTGGAGTGTTAAAGATGCGGAGTTTCAAACAGATACCTTTCAGGCTTGCAGGCACCATCTGCATTGCATTCTTACTCGGTGAAAAATTGTAACTCTCTAGCAGCAGTCTCCTTGTATCAAGTGTGACTAACAAGTATGCAGTTTCATCACCTCGTTCAACATGAAAAATGAGAAGCAAAGTGACAGAGACAGGACATTTCACAGGATTGCAGACACTGATGTTTCAGATGTTAAAGTAAACTACTAACTGAAATCGATTCATACTTAGATGACAATGACAGTAGTGACATAGATACAGCGTGTCGGTGTCTACGTAAAGAACCTTCATAAAACAGATGAGTGAGCTTAATAATCAGTCACAAACATCAGAAGCACACAGGCATCTATATATATTAAGTTACATCAAGATTTTTATAAAAAAATTTGGTGCAATATGGCCCTGTAGGGAGGGTGGGGGGAAATTCCTTTTTCAAAACAATGTCATGATTTGTCAATTGCTGCTGAAGTTATTCTGTTCATCTGGTCAAATTGTGTACTTGGAATTTGCTGCTGGAATATTTCCTTCCTAAGAAGAAAGTGTTCTTCCTGAAAACTGGTGTATTTTGGAAACTTCTGAAGACTTCTCACCTGGAGATGTGCACTGAAGCATAATGACACCAACTGCTACAGCATAATAATAATTTGGAAACACAAACATGTCTTGAGAAAGTGCAAAACTAAAGAAAAAAAGGAAAGAAACTGGCAAACATAATTATGAAGTGTGAACACATGTTCATAAAAAGTGTATCTTTTTAAAAAGTGGTGCATTAAGAATATTTTTGTTAAAAAAGAGTACAAAAGTGTAAAAGTGCATATGATTGGTGCATACTTACTGCTCAGAACAGCTTGGTAGTTAAAAGGATAATGAGCACTATCTTGTATAAAACTCATTCTGGTCTATTCTCATTTGGTTTTATATCTGTATATACACCACGTGTGTGGCCTTAGCCACATGAATGTGCGTATCAACACATTTACGTAGCTAAGACCAACACACATGGTCTTCGGGAAAGCAAGCTCAAGAGAAATGTTCACTCTGATTGAATTCAGTCCCTTTCCTAGTTTTACATCTGCTCAGTTACACACACACACACACACACACACACACACACACACGAAACATTGAACACACAGGCACTCTCTCTCTCTCTCTCTCTCCTCTCAACCTTCACTTCACGTCCCACTCCCTGACCTGATAGTCCAGCATGAGAAGCACGGTGCACTTGACATTCTGGTCCCCTGGTCGTTTCACCTGGAACCCGTCTGTCTCCTGGGTGGTGGCAGTTCTGTGCCACTGCACACAGCAACCACGCAGCCCGGTCAACACGCAAACATTCCCCAAGACATTATCTTTAACTTCTGTAATTTGTCACTAGAGATCTATTAATTTCATCGATTTTGATCAATATGTGGTTGATAACATCAAAAAAAAATTGTCCTCTTATCTGTCAATTGGATACAGACTTGTCTCTTCATCCTTGATATTCATATTAATATTGATTCTATAGTCTATTTTTCCTTCTCTCTAGGAGGCTAAAAAAAACAAGTTGTTGAAAACAAGGCAAAATACAAATGAACCCACACAACATATAACCCAATCCAAACACAGCTAACATATAACCCAGTCCACATACAGCAACATATAACCCAGTCCACACACAGCAACATATAACCCAGTCCACACACAGCAACATATAACCCAGTCCACACACAGCTGACATATAACCCAGTCCACACACAGCAACATACAACCCAGTCCACACACAGCCAACATATAACCCAGTCTACACACAGCTGACATACAACCCAGTCCACACACAGCTGACATATAACCCAGTCCACACACAGCAACATACAACCCAGTCCACACACAGCCACACATATAACCCAGTCCACACACAGCTAATATAACCCAGTCCACACAACAACATATAACCCAGTCCACACACAGCCGACATATAACCCAGTCCACACACAGCCAACATATAACCCAGTCCCACACAGCTAATATAACCCAGTCCACACAGCAACATATAACCCAGTCTACACACAGCCGACATATAGCCCAGTCTACACACAGCTGACATATAACCCAGTCTACACACAGCCGACATATAACCCAGTCCACACACAGCAACATACAACCCAGTCCACACACAGCCAACATATAACCCAGTCCACACACAGCTAATATAACCCAGTCCACACAGCAACATATAACCCAGTCTACACACAGCCGACATATAACCCAGTCCACACACAGCAAACATATAACCCAGTCCACACACAGCCGACATATAACCCAGTCCACACACAGCTGACATATAACCCAGTCCACACACAGCAACATATAACCCAGTCCACAAACAGCCAACATATAACCCAGTCCACACACAGCTAACATATAACCCAGTCCACACAGCAACATATAACCCAGTCCACACACAGCAACATATAACCCAGTCCACACACAGCAACATATAACCCAGTCCACACACAGCAGCATATAACCCAGTCTACACACAGCTGACATATAACCCAGTCCACACACAGCAGTATATAAAGCAATCTACAGACAGCAGCATATAAACCAGTCTACACACAGCCAACATATAACCCAGTCCACACACAGCCAACATATAACCCAGTCCACACACAGCAGCATATAAACCAATCTACACACAGCCGACATATAGCCCAGTCTTACACACAGCCGACATATAGCCCAGTCTTACACACAGCCGACATATAGCCCAGTCTTACACACAGCTGACATATAGCCCAGTCTACACACAGCCGACATATAAACCAGCCTACACACAGATGACACTGAAGACATTCCATTTCTTCCCCAAACATTTAATTTAATGATGTTTCATTTCCCCCCTTACATTTCATTTTGCCGCTCTACATTTTCATTTCAGTTGCGTAAGAGTTTGTTCCCTGACATTCTGTTTTGAGGTCAAGAAACATTTCATTCCCAAACATTACAGTTTGGTGACTCTCCATTTTGTCATCTTGATGGTATATTCCACAGAGCAGAAGACCCCAGTATATAAGCTTAGACGATTACTCACATGAACAAATGTGGGTCACAAATGGACCAGTACCAATGTTCATTCTTCCCTTTTCCTCTTCCAACACCCCACCCTCACTCCTCTTTCCCCCATCATTTCACTTTTCTTTTTTTTTCATCCAAGTGTGTAACATTACAATCATACAAAAAAAAAAAAAAAAAAAAAAAAAAAAAACCCTGAGAACGTCAAGCAGAAATAAGGAACAGATAAGGGAGCCAACCCCACCTCCACCAGATGGTTGTCTGGGCCGTACAGAGATCCTTGTCCAACTCGATCACCAGACTCTTAAAGAAGGAGGAGAACTTGCGCTTCACTTTGTTGGCATCGCTCAACTTCGCTGTCGCTGCCTGCAAACCACGAATTTCTTCAAACTCATTCAAACCAGGATACAAATGCCACCAGTGTTTCAGCTTTGTTCTTCTGCTTTACAAGTGTTACCTGGATTATACTTTTTTTTAAAGTCTATCATTTTTTCAAACTTATTCAAATCAGAATACATCCAGAACCTAAATGCCATCAACATTCAGCTGTTTCTTGTGTTTAATATTTTCTAGCAAAATTTCTATAATTCTTTTTCAAAATAGAACATAACTGCAACTAGAACTTCAGCTTTCTACTTCTGTTATTGTGAAGACAATTTCCTCAAATCAATCAATCAAATATGTGAACTTAGTTTTCTCACACTCTTTCAAACCAGACCATAAACACTACTGACATCTTATCTCTGAATCATAAGCTGTTAACATTAACCTGTATAGATTTGTTTGTCAGAGATGAACTTGAAGTTAATACCAAGAAAAGGTTAACAAAATAAAAACTAAAGCTGACAAACATTTTGAGGTTAATACATGGGAAAAAAAAAAACAGCAGCATGGTAGTAAACCTGTCTACTGCAAGGACATCATTTTAAAAAATACTCCTGTACAAAATCAAGTGTAACATGAAAGACACCAAATTATTTTTCACATCATCTCTGTCAGTCCCACTCCTCATTTCAATCAGCACCTTTAAAACAATCCGTTTATGCAACTGATTACTCTGCTACCTTTGAAACATCGACACAAGTAAGAAAATTAAAAATCAAATCACCACACAACAAGAAGCACATACGCACCCTTATGTTTGCACACAAACACACCTGCAACAGGCATGCATACACCTACACATTCCCACGCTCATGAACATCAGGTGCAATGACAACGACCAACAAGTCTTATTAGTGAGAATGAACTCACATCTTCGAGAAGTCGACCCTCCACACGCAGCTCCCAAGACGGAACAGATTCTTCTCCATCCTGAACATACACACATACACCCACTTCAGGCACTAAGAACACATTCACTTAGGTAACAAACACAATCACCAAAACAGCAGCAGCAGCTCAGATGTTTTTCACTTGATGATCGTCTCTGTCTCAATGGGTACCTAGTTCAGGTGTGGGAAATTAACGGCGGCGGGACAACAATGGGCAATGCCTTCCACGATGACATGCCCCTGACTTCTTGAATCTCTTGACAGTTTAGTGCCCCTCCGTCCATCAGGTAAGGGACTTCAGCCTTTTTCATTTCTATCTACATTAGCAATCTCTCTCTTATCCATTCAAAATGTCCTCTATGATTTATACCTTCTTAATGACATGTCTTAACAATGCATCAATCATAATGCCAGTCCAATATTCATCATTCAAATGACACAGCAATCTTAAAAAAAACTTGTGTGATATAAACAAACATGCTTATTCATACTATGGAGACAGAGTGTAGGTTACTCTATCAACGTTCCAAAAGACATAACATGACAGAAACACACTTAAAAACAATATATGAAGGTAACGGCAACAAAAAAGAAAGTCTCAAGACCAATATTATAACTCATCATCATTCATCAAAATTTTTCTTGGTAAAATCACACAACCTCATAAACCAAACATTACTTTGATATTTCTATTTGAAAGAAAAAACAGTACATTTACCTAATTAATCAATAAATGATAACCAGCCTCTTTACTTAGCACACCTAAAAACTCTTTAGTTATTTGCTCACAAAAGTGGATGGATCACCCCTGATTTCAACCATACTCATCTGTTATTTGCTTAATTAATACAACACAGGGGGAGGGAGGATATATGAAAGGGGTAATGTATGTTTCAAACAAGTCGTTGAAAATTACCTCAGTTTTTAAGAAACATATGTTCTGTCAAAAAAAACAAAACAACAACACAAAAAAAACACAACACGTTCTGTCGAAACAGCATAGGTAGGATTACATTAATTTCCTGTAAACACAATATGTTTTGATTTTCTGCAGTTGAGAATTTATGAATTACCATATGTTTCAATTATGATTTATACCCTCTATGGGCCCAAAGATTCTTGACATTTTAAAATCCCCATATGCATCTATGTGCACAAGTGTGTCTATGTGCACAAGTGTGTGTGTGTGTGTGTGTGTGTGTGTGTGCGTGTGCGTGCATACATGCAATAGCAGTTTTGTGTGCGTGAGCGTGCGTGTGTGCCTATGTGTGCACATGTGTGCGTGTGCGTGTCAATATATTCGCATGGGTGTCTGTGGGTGTCTGTGTAGGAGTATGTATGTGCGCTTGTACATGCATGAATGCAAGCCTGTGGGTGTGTCAATGCACCAGTCTGCATGAGTATGTGTACATGGGTGTCCTTGAAGGCATGTCTGAATACATGTCCATAAACTATGCAAGTGCTGCAGTTATGGGACCGACAGCACACACAACGGGAACTCAACAACACAAAGGAAGCTATGGGACGACATTACCAAGCACATCAAACCCTACACTTTACAGGAAACTTTCTATGCAGAGGAAAAGGAAGAGGAAGAACTGGAAATGTCATGATCCAGCTGCCTCTGACCAGCCTCACCTCTCCTTCTTTGGGAGGAAAAAAAAAACGTGTTGGAAATGAAGATTCTCAGCTTCCGCTTTTGCTGAAAGCAAAGACATGAAAACCAGATTAGGTGAACTGATAAAACTTAGTACCAAAGCTCTTCTTACCTCAACTTTTTCAATTTACATTTGATTTAACCTTGACAGTCTAGTTACCTGATCTTGGTGATCTGAATGACTTTTGCCTTTCTTCTTAATTGCACAGTCTGTTACATTATGATCCTAATTAGTTGAACTTCATGTACCTCACAAAAGAAAAGTTTTGATCAACATTCTCTGGAAACTGGGTTCTCGCTCAAGTAAGTGACCATACAGAGACCAGCTGCTGTGGTGCGGTTGTTAGCACCGTGGAATGCAGGCTGGGAGGTCGTTAGTGCCGTGGATTGCAGGCTGGGAGGTCGTGGGTTCGATTCCCATCAGAGCCATTCTCTGGTTGGATCTCGCTCCTTGTCAGAGTTGACTTTGCTAAAGGCTCAAACTGGACGACTGAAACCACATACTGGGGTTTCATCCAATTCACAAATGGCTGTCTGTATCTCTTAGGCCTGGTTGACACAAGGACATCTTCAGAAAGTAAGCATGGATGTGTGTATGCCTTGTCATGGAGTCTCTGACCAGAATGGAAGTCAACAGCATCAACTTCATCACCCTCATCCTCATTGATCAGCATTAAAAGTCTCAAATTCTGTGTCCCTTCATGCCCTGCTCTTGTGTGACCTCTCTTCTGATTTATTCTCCGGGTCTTTGACTCTGGAGAATTCATGTCGGATCATAAGCGTCAGCAAATTTATGGAGACTGTCATGGGCTCCACACGGGGGAACACTCTCACACACCGGCTCTGCAACAGAATGAGCAACATGGGAGTGGCACATGAAATAAGACCGAGATGAAAAAAAAGGCAACTGTGTAAAAGCTCTCCAGAAATGGAAATCTGTATGTGTTTGGTCATTCATATGTTTGGTCATTCATACCTTGCACTCTTGATCCGTTCGTAAACATTTTATACATTAAAACTACAGTATTCAAGTTCAAAGTACACCGGAAATTGTTAAGTAGAATTTTGGTAAACAGTCTACTAAAATCAGTTAAACAGCCTATTCAAAACAGTTCAAAACTCAGTAGCCTAATGATTTATCTCAGTCAAGCAAAGGGAGAATTACTTTGCAGAGCATCATGATGTGTTCTCTCCCATTGTCAGAAAAACACACCATTCAATGAAGACAATGATCTGTTGCTGGTCGTAACACAGCAATCTGTGTGAAGTGGATCATGGATCACTGGGTCTAACTAACAGAACACAACAACTAAGGAATGTCTCCTTGTGTCCACAATCCAGTTACACAAACTAACAAACCTTTGGATAAGGAACAGATCTATGGCAACATTTTGTGGAATTTCTTACTGAAGTGTTTCTGTTCCTGAACACTCACTGATGACTGCATCTCACACCCAAAATACATCACACACATCTTGTTGTAGGTAAGAACACCATCATTGATTAATGTGTCAGGGGAGAGAAAACTCTTCCCAAGGATACGTCAAGCATGCTGACTAAATCCATATCCACTGTGTCAACTTTGATCGCCGTGAGACTAAACTGGGAAAAAAAAAAACAATATGGAAAGTGGACCTGGCCATGAGAACTTTTAGATGCTTAACCTATCCTAGTGTCAACACACTGATCAGGCCTTGATAATCACATCCCAATAAAGGGAAAAGCTATTACTTTTAAAGTTAACGAAACAGCTGATCAGGCCTTGATAATCACACCCCCATAAGGGAAAAAAGTTATTACTTTTAAAGTTAACAAAACAGCATGTTTGGCTGGCTTCTACTTCTCCAGACAGACCAGTTTTTGTAACTTGACATTGAATTCATCCCTGCCTGTGTCAGGATCTTGTCTTTACTCTGACAATCTCACAGACAGCAATCAGGCACTCTCACCACACAGTTTTGCTTAAAAAAAACCCACTAACAACACTTGACCGCACACAAGCCCATCCCTACCATCAAATGAATTACATGAAAACGACTGTTCAGATACAAAAAAAGACGAAACAAGGAAAATATCAGCATCGGAAACAGATGTCAAGGTCTTTGCACACACCTTCATGGGACGCTTGAGCGCCTCCTGGATGTCCAGACGTTTGCGCATGATAGTGGCGTCCAGCTTGCGCTCAAAGGCCAGCAGGTCCATGTACGCCTGGGACTCTGGAACCAGGTCCCGCACCTGTCCACACATGGTCACCCCCACATGCTATGTTCAGTATGTTTCAATCAAGCCAAAAATCAGACAACAAACAAAATGTGGATATTCATGTTCAATACATTTTGATCTAGCCAACAACACAAGACAATGTGCAAAACCAGCCCGTGGCCTATGTAAGTCTTTTATCTTGCAACAAAAGATGCATGTTTGCACACAGGTTAATTCAATGTGTGTGTGTGCATGTGTGTGTGTGTGTGTGTATATGTGTGTGTGTGCGCGCGTGCATGCATGCATGCATGCATGTGTATGTGTGTGTGTGTGTACATGTGTGTGTGAGCCTGTGTGTATGCATGTGTGAGTACATGTGTACAGGCATATATACACACACACGTGTGTGTGTGTGTTTTAGGGGGGGTGGGGGGCAGAGGACTAATGGCTGTTTACTATTATTCCAGTGCTCATTCATCATTGTATAACATAAAAGTTGCCTAGTATCATTTGTAAACACATCCCTTTTCCATTTCTATAATGACAGTTCTATAAAAGTAAATAATCTTACCCGCTGAGTCAGAATCTTGTCAGCAATCTTTTTCTTCTTCTTTCTGAAAACACCAACCATATCACTGGTTCACAAAAACTAGAATTGTCTGACACCAAATAACTTTGAAAAATAACAGGATTGATTTTTTTTTTTTCTTTTGCTTTCCCAGGTGCCACTGTTAGACATCACCTTCCAAACATATGAGGATTTAGCATCAACAAAAACAAATGAACTACTGAAACAGACGGCAGTGTTACAGAAAAGAATCCAAAATACAAACACATATAACAAAGCACAAAGTAAAACATATTTCATACACAATGCAAAAGACAGACCCGAACTAGACGAACATGCCCACTAAATCGGTGATGTCTCAAAACTGGAGGGGGATCCTTCTACCTTTCCACCATGGCAAACAGCACGGAAAGATGAGAGTTCAACTCAACCCAACCCACCACCGACGCTGCAATAGATGATGTTCAGAAATCTGCAAGGGAGGTAATCTGTGTTAAAGCTCACATTCAGTGAGTGGCCCTGGCGTTTTCATGGGACAAATGCTACTGCTGGTGGGTATGGCCAAAAGCAATTTTGCTCCATCAGTCAGGCATGACAATTCAGTGAGAGAAAATGCCAAAACATGGGTGTGAAACAAAGCGCCTGTGATGCAGTCAATATCCAGATGGTTATCCTGGTGTGCCCTTCAAAACACACATTTCTCTCGCTAGATATTTTTGTTTGACCCATAAAGTAAGAAAAGGTAACCCCTACTTACAATAGACACACACGCATTATCTCCCACCCCCACCCTCCTTTTTTTGGCTTTAAAGAGGTTTATTTAGTTAGCCAATGGACAGTGAATTCCCTAACATCGATGAGAAAAACTTTAGAGACCAGCGTGAGAGAGAGGTCAAAACTGATCCAAGGACTATTGAGGGTCAAAACTGATCCACTGACTATTTCTCAAGTTTTGTCTCTGCCTTGACTGTTTTCATTAACCTATCCAAAGTAGAGTTGTGTATGTGGAAATTCACTTAAATCTGAGTCAGTCTATTCACTGACCCCACATAATCTTACGCTTATCTCTGTAGGTTTTTTTTTTCTGTCAGTCAATCTGAAGCACAAGCATCTTTGAGTAAATAAGCCTAAGGATTAGTTTATGAGAATTTCCCGAGTATCTCTGACATTCTCAGAGGAAAAAAAAACATTTCCGATGTACTTCTTCTGGAAAGTTGTTCCTTCTATAGCTACTTAAAGGGAAGGTGGAAGTAAACTTTAATTCAATGGACGTAAACTTTAATTCAAAAGTTGCTCACTGTCACTAAAGTGGGGACTCTCCCTACACCCAACCCAAGAGTACCATACCTTCAACTTTCTGCTTATCACAGGATCTTTTGGGACCGGTTTAAACATGTATTTATGTTTGTTGAATGCGATGGCTGAAAAAGATACACCTGATGAAAATTCACTTGTCCGTTTCATACTGTGCATTAAATAAGTGATCCTTTTCATTCTGTTTCCCCCATGATCATGTGTATTTTGACTTTTTATCAGAAAAATGGATAAACTGACAAAAATTAACTATGAAAAAACTCAATATAATACAGTTTAATGTGGTTAATCTCAATGAGCCCAGTCACAAAGTCATTACTCTGTCATCAGCAGATGAAATAAGATACATCAGTATAGTTATGATTGAACGAGAATTTAAAAAAAAAAAAAAAAAAAAAAGGTAAAGGAAGAAAACTGACAAACTTTCCAACAGATGATACTCCGACCATGGCAACCATCAACACATTGTTACATTTTGTTTTTTTCAAACAGATACACTGGTGGAACTTTTCACCTGTTTTCATTGATATTGTTGCTTTTTTTTTTTTTTTCCTTGTTGTTCCAGCATTTTCAGGATTGTGTGGTGCTTTTGTAAGAACTGTGCCATATCATTGTCATTTTTCGATTTCAGGAACAAATAAAAATCTTTCGAGGAAAATAAAAAATTATACAAACACACAGAAAGTGACGGTTGCACAGTACTGTCAGGATTTGTTCATGTTTCCAAAAATTAACCCTAACCCACAGCCAGCAATGTCTAATCCAGTGTTACGTACAATAAAGGTGCCCTTACCAATCTGTATGAAAGGTTTGATCCATTTCTGTCCCACCCAGTGCAATGCTGTGCACTTTACGACCAGGAAAACGGTGACAGTGAAAAGCCAACATGTGTGCTGGAAGGTGCACACGCTGTACACACCTCTCAATTCCGATCTTCCAAAATCGGTTAATTTCTTTCAATCCACTCATACAACTGAAAACCTAATCATGAGGCAAAATGAAGTAATTAAAAGGCAAAAATAATGGTGAAATACTGTCAGCACACATACACAAAAGATTTTTTTTTTTAATCAGAATATAAGAAATAGACCTTACATAACAGGAAAAAAACCCCACACATTTCAAGTATGGCATGCATGTTTGAGTATGAACAGTTTGTATTTTGTGTGTGTGTGTGTGCACGTAAGTGTGTACTGTGCATATGTCTCTCTGTATGTATGAGTGTGAGAGAATGCCTGCTTGTGAGAGTTGAGTGTGTGCCCATGCATACGTCTGTGTGTTGTGTGTGTATGTGTCTGCATGAGTTTGCTGCATGGAAAAGAGTTTCCAGACATGTATGTGCAGAAGTGTTCAACAGACACACACAAAACACACACACACACACACACACACGCCCAAGCATTCACCAACACTGCTTTCATGCTGTTCTCTCTCTCTCTCTCTCTCTCTTGCTCTCGCTCTCTCTCTCCCAATGTTTTTTGTTAGGATGCTGGATTGAGAAATACCTGAACTGGGGCATTCAGTACACATGACATCAGACAAGGATGGATGAGGGAAGAAGGGACAAATCCCCTAACTGACCAGACTGATGTGAACTCCCAGGGACTCATCACTATCATGTAACACCCTCTCAATCCCCCACAAGTCACCCGACCAGACTGATAACCCTCTCAAACTTTACATCTGTGCCATGCATCTCCCTCATTAACCCCCATTAAACACACACACACACACACACACACACACACACACACACACACACACGCCCCATCCTCCCAAGACTCACCCCACCAGACTGACAGTCCTCAATACCATGCATCGCCTTTACTGTTCTCCCCCTTCAGCAGGACTCCCATTAGAACGGAGTCAGTGGGGGTACCAGGACCCTAATACTGCAGTCATAACACACCTGGCTTACACTTGGAAAGGGCATCCCTGACAAACAGTAGGCTAACTGGCACTAGACAAGAAAGAATCACCACTGGCCAGTTGTCACTTCAGTCTCTGCCTCATGAGGACCAGCGTGTTGGATATTTTGACTGAAACGTAGGATGAACAAGGCAGAGAAGGGACACCTCCATCGTGTTTGGAGAGAAAGTGCTACACGTTCTGCATGCAGCTTAATTCTGATGGGAAGACTTTTTCTTGGCGTGGATTTTATAACAGAATCTGTCCATGATCAAATGCTCTGTGTGTGACCGGAAACTGCTCATCTTGCCCTGAGTTACAAGAGCATCCCACTAGATCCCCTCTTCATAAACAAAACATGCATCTCTCATAGCTAAAGAAAATCAGGGATACATATCTCATAGTTATAAGATATTCAGGGATGCATCTCTCATCCTTAAAGAAATTCAGGGATGCATTTCTCATACTAAAAGAAATTCAGGGATGTATCTCTCAGAGCTAAAGCTATTCAGGGATGCATTTCTCATACTTAAAGAAATTCAGGGATGTATCTGTCATACTTAAAGAAATTCTGGGATGCATTTCTCATTTAAAAGATATTCAGGGATGCACCTCTCATGTCAAAGAAATTCTGGGATGCATTCTCATTGCTAAATGAATTCAGGGAAGCATCTTTCATAGTTAAAGAAATTCAGGGATGCATCTCTCAAACTTAAAGAAATTCAGGAATGCATCTCTCATAGTTAGAGAATTTCATGGATGCATCTCATATAGCTAAAGCAATTATTCATGGATGCATCTCTCATAGTCAAAGACATTCAGGGATGCATGTCATAGTTAAAGAAATTCTGGGATGCATCTCTCATAGCTAAAGAAATTAAGGGATGCATCTCTCATAGCTAAAGAAATTTAAGGGATGCATCTCTCATAGTTAAAGACATTCAAGATGAATCTCTCATAGTTAAAAAAAATTGAGGGAAGCATCTCTCATAGTCAAAGAAATTCTGGGATGTATCTCTCGTAGCTACAAAAATTCAGCGATGCATCTCTCTTAGTTACAGAAATTAAGGGATGCATCTCTCATAGTTCAAAATATTTCAGGGATGCATCTCTCATAGTCAAAGAAATTCAGGGATGCATCTCTCATAGTCAAAGAATTTCAGAGGTGCATCTCTCATAGTTTAAAAAAAATTCAGGGACGCATCTCTCAAGGTCAAAGAAATTCAGGGATGCATCTCTCATAGTCAAAGAATTCAGGGATGCATCTCTCATAGTCAGAGAAATTCAGGGGTGAAACTCTCATAGCTAAAGAAGTTCAGGGAGGCATCTCTCACAGTCAAAAAGAAATTTGGGGATGCACATAACATAGCATCAATGGGAGCCCTGCTTCAGACACCACTCCAACGCTCCTACAGCAGCAGCCGTGCTCGTCAGAAGGGTTCTCTCAGGCAGACTTACACTTTGATCTGCTGCTGCTGCTGCTGGCCCGCTGACCGAGGGTCTGGCGGAGGGGCGGAGCGTTTGCGGTCCATCCCTCCCTGCATCCCTGGGGGAGGAGGGGGCATCCCCGGTGACATCCCCGCCCGAGGCATGGCTGCATCGGCATAACATTAATGTCAGCATCTCATCATTCTGTTAATTCAACATCATTTAGAATGAGGTCGGATATTGTGGGCATCTAAAGTGTGAATTACGTCAGCTGCTTTCATCTGTGACAAGGTAAAAAAAAAAAAAAAAAAAAAAAAAAAAAAATCACCTTTCTCCTCTGTAATTAAATAATAATCACCTGTGCTCAACTGTTAGAACAAGACATCAGCTGTTGCTCTTCAATGATAAGAGTAAAACTGGGTCTTTTTTTAATCCTGAGGAATAACAGATGTTTTCATCTGTAATTAGAATAAAGATGTTATCTGTATTTTAAAATGATATCATCAAATGGTTTGTACTGAGAAAAAACAGTTACCAGTGCTCAACTATAAGTACAATGATTGTCCACGTTCATCTGTCAGAATGACACTTCGCTGCTGCTATGCAGGATCACAGTAAAATGGGATCTTTCTATCTGAGCTACAATACATGTATTCATCTGTATTTAGAATAAAGCTGTTACCTGTACCGAAAATGTCATCAAATCATAGCAGTTACATTGATAATGTCAGTTGTTTTGTTCCACAGTGGATAAAAATCATCTGTTTCTTATGCATTTAGAATAATCCTCTTGTAACTGAAGCTGGCATACCAACGGCTAATTTCACCTGCATTACAATCAGCATTGCAAAGACAAGTATTTTCATCTCCTCATAACACCATGATTACATCAGTGCGACAACTCCACATCTTTCTTTCTTTTCCCCATGCTGATCAGCGTCAACCCTTGGATCTTGTCATATGGTCATAAATTAAATGCGTCAAACTCTTGTCCTAAGATCATAAAGTGTCACTCTTGTCCTAAGGTCATAAAATGTCACTCTGGTCCTGAGATCATAAAGCGTTGGACTCTTGTCCTGAGGTCATAAAGTGTCGGACTCTTCTCCTAAGGTCATAAAGCATTGGACTCTTGTCCTTAGGTCATAAAGCATTGGACTCTTGTCCTTAGGTCATAAAGCGACAGACTCTTGTCCTAAGATCATAAAGTGACTGGCTCTTGTCCAAAGGTCAAAAAGTGTCACTTTTGTTCTAAGGTCATAAAGCATCACTCTTGTCCTAAGGTCATCATAAACTGTCCCTCTTGTCCTAAGGTCATAAAGTGTCACTTTTGTCCTAAGGTCATAAAGTGTCACTTTTGTCCTATGGTCATAAAGTGTGACTCTTGTCCTAGGGTCATAAAGTGTCACTTTTGTCCTAAGGTCATAAAGTGTCACTTTTGTCCTATGGTCATAAAGTGTGACTCTTGTCCTAAGGTCATGAAGTGTCACTTTTGTCCTAAGGTCATAAAGTGTCACTCTTGTCCTAAGGTCATAAAGTGTCACTTTTGTCCTAAGGTCATAAAGTGTCATTCTTATCCTAAGGTCATAAAGCGTCACTCTTGTCCTAAGGTCATAAAGCGTCACTCTTGTCCTAAGGTCATAAAGTGTCACTCTTGTCCAAAGGTCATAAAGTGTCAGACTTTTGTCCTATGGTCATAAAGTGTTGGACTTTTGTCTTGGGGTCATACAATGTTGGATTCTTGTCCTGTGGTCACACAGTATCGGACTCTTGTCCCGAGGTCCAGGATCAATTCCACATGAGATAAGCAAACTGAAAGAGATGTTCTCTTCGGTATAACATCTGTGTACACTCCAGTCCCTCCTAGTCCTTTAGGGGAGGCTTTAAACCCAGGTCGCATACGCATGTGAGTACACGTCTTTCGAATAAAAATGTTTGCATGCACTTTAAATTCCACTCGACTTTCATGTGCTGATGAAAATGGGTCACACGATATTTAAGACACATGCACACACTTGGTGCAACAGAATATTCAAACTTATGATGCTGGCTGCTTTCACAAGTAAAAGAGAACAGAATTAGGCCTGATCAAGTAGCATTTTTATAATGTTCTCTCTGTGATTATTCTTTAAATCTCTGACAACAAAAGATGTCAATATCACTTGTTATAAACACAAATGAACTGTAAGTTTATTTTCATTCATTAGTCTTTAAGTTCAAGCATGATCTCTTCAGTGTCAATCAAAATTATTTTGTCACCATGATTTTTTTTCGTAACAAAATAACATAAATTCATCTCTGAATATCAGTCAGAACAACTTACATTCCCCTTCATCACTGCAAGAGAAGATAATCTACTGTTAGAAAGATTTACAGCAAATAATTCAGAAAGCTTCTTTCTGTCAACTGATGATCTTCTCTTACTCAAGTAAATGTGGATATAGCCCGATCCAAATTCTGCCTCACAGACCATAATCACAGATGTATTTGAGTTACTTCATGTGGCCTTCATCTCTATCGTTCATCTATTCTGATGGGTAATATCCACATTTTACTGCCCTGCCCCCCCCCCCCCCCCCCCCCCCCCCAGCACCACCCTTCATGTACTCCTCTGGTTGAAGTATGGAAAAGCATCTGTCTCTCAACCTCGCATGTAGCTGTGAGCATGCTACTTTGAGAAAGTGTTTTTCTGCACATGCTGCAAAAGAGTACACATGGCTAAATGGAAATACTGCCCTCAAAGGCAATGTAAAATCTGATACATCTTTAATACCAAGTGTACACTGAGTCACAAGGAATATAATACACACAAAACAGACATCAATAGTCATCATATGTGGATATAATGTAGTTATACCACAGGCAAAAACTAGGTATTCATGTATGACTGAATGCGCCGATGTATCGACCCAAACATGCACATACAAACACTTACAACACATGCACATGCTCACTCACTCGCTCACACACAAACACACACAGAGAATAAAGTCTGAAGAGTGAAGTTTGTGCCCACAATCATGCAGCATCTACTACTTCCAGCAAATAGCATCTAATACAGCACCTGATGCCCTTGAGGGTGAAGAGATCATGTGAACATTTATAATCACAAGTAGTTAATATGCACAGTCATGCATGCATGCACTTTTGCAGGCTCACACAAACACACTCTTTTCCTTTGTTTCCTCTCTCTCTCTCTCTCTCTCTCTCTCTCTCTCCTCCGCTCTTCACCATCACTGCTCCTGTTTACCCAGTCCCCTCATCCCTCCCTCCCTCCCTGCTTTGTGTTTTGACTCGTGTCAATGGCTTACTTGTTAGAAAAAAAAATTCATCCATTCGCTTGTTCTGCTGGGGTAGAACTGGAAAACAACAGCAGGCAGGAAGACAACTGCCCTTGAGGTCAATTCCTCTTACAGCACTGGGACTTAGGACTCAACAGTTTGATTTCCACAGGCTTCCTTTTGAGTTTCTTCTTGTGGTGAACTGGGGTTCACACTAAAAAAAATGTACACTCCTTTCAATGGCTGAGGGTTCAAAATGGTGGCCAGTGGTCAGACCCGAATCACCAGCAGCACAAGGGGTTTGGAGTTGGTGTTCTTTCCAATCTGGGTTTTGACAGACCAGACTGTTAACAGGCTTTCCTGAACAGTCGTCACACAAAGAAGTTCACCAACAGGTAAGGTAGGGTAAGGTAATCCTGTTTATGAGCAAGCTGACCACAAAGGGCAGTATCAAGGCTGTCACTGCATTGAAATGAGCTAATTTCTGAAGAGAACAGAAGTGGACAATTAACAGAGCCTGAGACAAATATCAGTCAAAAAAACAAGAAAAAAAAAAAAAAAAAGGACAGACAAGGGAAACAAAGTTAAAATAACTTGGACTCTGAATCAGGTTCTTTCCCTTTACAATCCATTCCTCTTTGACAAAAAAAAAACCAAGTTAACATGGTTCTTAAGGGACAGAGGTCAGAAAGTT
>JADBJO010003125.1:132500-135000 GCA_016801955.1 Conus betulinus | reverse complement strand
GACAACAGACAGTATACTGTCATCGCTTTGTGTACATACAGGGCAACAGACTGTATACTGTTATCGCTTTGTTTACATGCAGGGCAAAAGACTGTCTACTGTTATCACTTTGTTTACACACAGGGCAACAGACTGTATACTGTTATCGCTTTGTGTACATACAAGGCAACAGACTGTATACTGTTATCGCTTTGTTTACATACAGGGCAACAGACTGTATACTGTTATTGCTTTGTTTACATACAGGGGCAACAGATTGTATATTGTTATTGCTTTGCTTACACACAGGGCAACAGACTGTATACTGTTATGGCTTTCTTTACATACAGGGCAACAGACTGTATACTGTTATCGCTTTGTGTACATACAGGGCAACAGACTGTATACCGTTATGGCTTTGTTTACATACAGGGCAACAGACTGTATACTGTTATCGCTTCTGCCATCCCCCATGCTGACAGATCTCAGGGGAGTGCTGTTTTGTGCATATTTGTTCACTCTTTATTTTGTCTGCTGTTTTGTGCATATTTGTTCACTCTTTATTTTGTCTGAAGAAGACATTTGTCAAAAAGGTAACTTGTCTGTTCTGCACCGTGCATAACATCTGCTTCACTTTCCACTTTGTTTGGTGTGTTTCTTTGTGTTTATGCCTGTTTTCCAGGGATGCTACGGTCTGTACATTGTTCTTTTTGATGAGACACGCTTCCAACAACCCCATGGTTTTCTCATCACCTTGGGAGAACATCATAACATCTGTTTGCAACCAGCAAAAAGGTACTTCTGGAAAACAAAGGGGAAAACTGATACAAGAAAATACGTTTTGCAGTACGACAATTTAAAAAAAAAAAAAAAAAAACTAAAAAACTCAAATGTAATTGAAAGGAAATTTCTGCCTTATGCTTGGAAATTCAGCAAAATGCAAGGGAGACAATAAAGCACTCAAAAACGGTACAGCACCAAGCAGCAGGTCAGCTCTTCCGTTGATTCAGTTGTTATAACGTGCGGGGTTAAAAGTGCTTGTGAATTTACAACCACCCACCCCTGTTACAAACAAAACGTACACTGCTAGACTAACTGCTTTCCACAAACACCCCCCCCCCCCCCCCCCCCCCCAAGGCCTGACCTGGATCAAAACCAAGCACTCTGACCCACCAGAAAGGCGCTACCCCACCAGTCCCATTCCCTGTCCTACACACTCCACTCAGCAGAGCCCAACTACAGAGGGAAAAGAAGATCTTCTTCAGGGTTCGTCCAGCAGATATGGCCTCAAACATGCCCACCACCTTCCAGTCCAGATCATCGGTGGACCTTATTTAATAAACTGTGCCTGAGGCTGCACTACTACAGCCCCAGCCCAAAACTGGGGGTGGAATTTGGTGGAGAAATCATGGCATGTCCTGCAGCTGCACACACGGCAGCACATCTGAAAACTGTTTCTAGACATGCTGCTGTGTCCTCTCTCTCTCTCTCTCTCTCTCTCTCTCTCTCTCTCTCTCTCTCTCTCTCTCTCTCTCTTCTTTCTTTGGGAACTGAGCAGAATCATCTACAGTGTGATGCTGGCAGCTTTAATGATAAGAAGTATGTCAGCATCAAGAGTGGTCAATTCTCTGCTTTTTTTTTTTTTTTTTTTAACCCAGTAACTGTCAGTCAAAAGAGAGCCATAGATTAACTACAGGTTAAAAAAAGTGTTTAAAGTCACCTTAACTATACACATACTGATAGAGATTACAGTAAATCCTCGCTCTGATGCTTTCCAATAAGAGAACAAAGTGGGGGTAAACATTAAATATCCACTCTGATACCTTATTCAAAACACAAACACGGACACACATGTTTCTGAGGTTGGAAACAGGAGTCCTGAGTGTTCCGCCTGTCCACTGTACCTCCCTGAGATCCGTGGACCAGCAGACAACAGCTGTTTCAGTCTGTGTGCAGAGCTCATCAGGTGCACTGCCAGCTCCTGGTTACAAGCTGGACAGAAGCACTTCCACTCTAAAAGAAAAGTCACTCCCCTGTTACTGGGGTAGACCCACCTACCCGTGATGACCATGTCTTGAAAGGCAGACTATGGGCACACACAGTTAATGGGTTAAGTATGAATGTGAAATGATATAGGGGTACATTAGAATCCAAATTTTGAAAAGTGGAACTATAAAAACACACAGCTTACTGGGGGCAGTAACAAGGGACAAAACTCTATAAAAATTAAACAATCTTGTAAATTTTAAAGAGAAAAAAAAAAAGACACCTCTCCATGAGCGACAGAGGCTCCCTGCATGATTGAGGACATGTAGAAATAATACCCCGATGCCTTCAACTTCGGAACAAGAGGAGCAAGCGTCAAAACTTTGCTCTGATTCAAGATAAATCATCCTAACCCATATATGACAAGACTTAAGGGGAAGTGGGGGAGTGGGGGGGGGGGGGGGGGGGCATTCAGAATCCTAACTAAACAAGTGCTGCCTGCATCAACTGTTTGTTTCCTCAAAATCCTGGACCA
>JADBJO010003125.1:127500-130000 GCA_016801955.1 Conus betulinus | reverse complement strand
CCTGGCCTCTTGTTTTCAGGGCCTCATAATTATCCCTGCCAGCCTTCTTTTCAAGAGCAAAGAATTATCACTACCGGTTGTCTTTCTTTTCCAGTGTGTGTGTGTGTGTGTCATCATTCCCTTTCCTTTTGCCTGCCTATCATCTTTCCCCAGAATATAATCATCTCTGTCCATCCCGCCTTGGCTTAAGGCTGTGTCAGACCAATTGACATAAGCTAGAACACCAAGGCTACATCAAATTGTTGTTATACTCAGCATAATCATGCGGGGATTGTCTTCAGTTGTGACAAGCTCCTAGCATAACATTATCAGTCTCCGAAATCCCCCGAAGTCGGAGTGTGGCTGCTCATGTGATGGGGTAATCAAAAACGATCAAACACGTAACATTCTCAACCCCAGCTGATGCATTTTTACTACAGTGTTCCAGTACTTCAGCTGTTTGGATGATCCCTGGAGTCTTTTAGCCAGGGTACGACAACGACAACAACATCTCTGTCCATCATTCTCTCTGCAGAATCAAATCATGTCTGCCTCTTGTTCCTTTACCAAAATGCAGAATTATCTCTGTCCATCGTTCTTTCCGGAATGTTTCATTACTCTCTGCCCAGCATTCTTTTCAGGGAATTTAATTCTCTCTGTCTGTCACTCTACCCAGAGCACACAAACATCTCTGCCTGCTATTCTTGAGAGTATAATGGTTATCTCTGCCCATCATTGCTTCTATGTGTGTAGTTATCTCTACCCATCGTTTCCTGTGTATATAATCATCTCTGCCTGCTTTTCTTTCTGCTGCAAGTAATTATGTCTGCTTGTCTCTTTCTGGCGTATATAATTATCTCCTGGCATCTTGTTAGTATACTGACTTTGCTTACCATTCTTTTCAGTGTATATACCTATATCTGCCTATTGTTCTTTTCCATCTGTGCAATGATATCTGTCTGTCAATCTTCCAAGAATACACGACATTGACTCTGCCTGCCTCTCTTTCTGGTGCATATACCATGTGCTATGTCTACCTTTCCAATGTTTTCCTCTGCAATGCTCTTTGACTGTGTCTTATTTTTCCATGTATGTACTTATCTCTGCCTAACTTTCTTTTCAAGATGTAGTTATCTCTGCTTGTCTTACTTTCTGGACATACCATTCCTCCTGTATGTCTTTCTTTCCGATGTGTTTTTTTCCAGCATATACTTATCTCTGCCTACCTTTCTTTTCAACATGTAGTTATCTCTCTCTGCCTGTCTTACTTTTTGGACATATCACTCTTCCTGGCTGCCTTTCTTTCTGATGACTATAATTCTCTCCTGAGTGTATGTTCTAATTTTACCTGCTTCACTTTCCAGCACACACTGATTCTCTCTGCCTGCTAATCATGATTTATCTGTGTCTACCCTTCTTTCTGGAGTATAAAATCATATCTGCTTGTCTGTTTTTTTCCCCCTTTTGCTTTAGACATTATCTCTATCTGCCCTTCTTTCCAGAACATGCAACTCTCTCTGTCTGCCTTTCTCCCCAGTGTGTAGAAAATCTCTCTACTTTTCTTTCCAGTGTGAAGAAATTTCTTTCTTCGCTGCATGTCTTTCTGGTGTCCACAGTCATTATCTATGTTTTCACTCTTTTTTTTTTTTTTCCATGTATGTGATTACAGCTTCACATCTTTTCTTTCAAGTGTATGCAATTATTTCTGCCTGCCCTCCTTTCCCATGTATGATTATCTCTACCTTTCCCTACCTGCCTGTCTTTCCAGTCCAGGCATTTCTCTCTGCCCGACCTTCTTTCCAGTGTATGCAATTATCTTTCCCTGCCTTTCTTTTCATCAATTTCAGTTAAATCATCTCTGCTTGTCTATCTGAGTGTACATTTTTTTTTTCTGCCCTTCTTTCTGATGTCTATCATTTTCTCTTCCTGCTTTTTCTTTTCTTTCCGGTGTTTATCATTTAATTTTCACTGCTCAAATTCCTTTCCAAAGTGCATAACTGTCTCTGCCTGCCTTTCTTTCTAGTGAATGTAACTATTTCTTTCTGCCTTTCATTTCCAGAATATGTAGTTATCTCAGTCTGTTCTTCTTTCCAGAGAATGCAAAATGTGGTCTTCCTTTCCCTTTCAGAACAGCTTATTACAATTATCTCTGATATCCTTAAATGTGGTCTGCCTTTCCTTTTAGAACAGCTAATTAATATTATCTCTGATATCCTTTCTTCTCCATGAATGTACTTGTCTCTGCTTACGTGCCTCCTCTCCCTCTTCTTTTTTTTTTTTCTTTCTTAACACCATCTCATCTTTCTCACCCTCTGATCATTCCAGTCACCCCACAGTCAACAACCTTCAGGATCATCTGGTCTCACTCCTAACACCAGCAGTCCATGAGGAGCGATCTATGATATCGGGTCATCACGAGGGAACCATCCAGAGGAGACACTGCACTGCTGCTGAGACACTTCAGAGGTGTTAAGTGCTGCCTGTTTCCAGTCCTGCAAACTGAAACAACTAAAGATGCCAA
>JADBJO010003125.1:115000-117500 GCA_016801955.1 Conus betulinus | reverse complement strand
TATATCTGGTATTTTTCAATGCTGCATTTCAAACATCAATATTGTCCAGCAATTCAAAAAGTCAAGACAGCCTGAGAGATTCTGGTAATGATGAACATTCTAGAGTTAACACATTTTTGTGAAAATACATTGTGACCACTATTTTTTTTTTTAACTTATAATCGATACACTTTAATTCAATTCTAATGTCAACATACATGTTCACATCATGTTCCTTTTCTCCGATCTTGGAATTATATTCTTTCAGTATTTTCTTTCTGTTTGTTATATATGCCATTCATTATAGTCTTGTTTCATGTATACTATGAACCAGATCAACTAACATTATTATCCAATTCAATTTCAATTCATATTTACTGCCTGACCAACCGCAGGCAAAAGCTGATACGCACCACCAAGTAACTTTGTTCCAAATGACCTGTGGAATGCTCATACAGGATACTATTCGAAAACTGTTCCATACTTCAGTTGGAATTCACCATGGATGCCTTCCATCTCCAACTCTTTTCAACCTTCTTCTGGAACACATCATGCCTGAAGAACTTGAAGACCATGTCAGCACACATATTCTTCACAGACTGGCAGTGAACAGGAACTCATCAATTTTGTTTAAAGACTGGATGCACATCAAGCTACGGCAGGAAATCAGCGCCCAGAAGACCAAGCTGGTGGCCAGCCACTACACCAAAATCATACTAATGTGATCATGATAACGTTGATTTTAATAGCGCCTATTCTCTAAAGATTGGGGCTCTAAGCGCTTTACATAATATAATAAACACACTCGTTTACAGAACGGGTTGCCTACCTAGGTAGTGCCCACTGAAGAGCTGCCTGTCGGCGCATCATTCAGTTGTTTCCTGAGTCATCCGGTCAATATGGTTCACTCCATTTCCTTATTTCCTTCATTCTTTCCATTTCTCACGCAGGGTGCATGCTATGTGTAGCGCGTCATCCATACCAACGGCCAAACTGGCCTTCTCTTCCGAAAGTTGGTGATGGGATTTTACGTGTGTGCAAAATGTTTGCATGTGTTCACACACGGAACCTCGGTTTATAGTCTCATTCGAAGGACTGTATGGGAAATGGAGTCAGAACTAATGCTAAATCCGAGGGAAAAAAATCCCCCCGCACCGAAACGGCCCAGCGGAGATTCGAACCTGCAACCCCAGTATCACCAAGATTATGAGTCCGGCGCTCTACCAACTGAGCTATTCCGCCCCCCTGACTGTCCATGTTCAGAGGTTCAGAAAGTGTCCAACAGTACACTTATCTGGGATCCATCATGAGCAGCAAGAGATCCAAACCAAAAACCCTCTTAAGGGCAGCATAGTCAACATGAACTCTATCCAAATTAAAGCCTGTATCACACAGTGCAGTATGGAAGGCCCCCCAAAAAACTTCACCATGAAAAACAAGACCAGGGCTCCTGTGTGCATGAAGGACAGGAACCCTGCCAGCATATCTGTGAAATGAATTCACACCATGGAAGTGAGGTGTTACCACAAAATACTAGTATTCTATTGGCCACACCGCCAATGAACAAGTGTGTCAAATGATCAAGCATCGGACCATTCGACGATCTACTGACATCAGTATGGATAAGACAACAATGCTGTTTGGGCCCATGTAACAAGATTTAATGGGCTTGCTAACACAATCCTCCAGGGTCTATTGAGGTAGAGAGAGATGGACGGAAAACTGAAAAAAAAAAATGAACTGACAACCAAAGAAACTAGTTGCAGAGACCCAAGCCTTGACACACAACCGACAGAACTGAAAGAACTACTCTGCATGGTGGTACCCCAGTGACTCCCTAAGCACTAAAGTGAGGCAAGGAAGGAAGGAAGGCGGGAGAAGAGAAGAAGAAATCAGGACTACAAAAGAGGAGATCAGGCACTTTACAACGTCACAGTGAAGAACAGATGAACATGATTACGTACTGGAGTCATCCCTTTGCGATGCATGTTTCATAAAATGCAGCAGTCCAGAAATGGTCACCTACTTTCTTCAACACACACACACACAAAAAAAGCTACACACGGTCTTGCACACTAACTTGCTGAGAACCAGCAGAAAACTGGAGGTTTCTTTTTTAATTATCATCAAGTAAATTTCATTATTCTTCTTTCACAGAGAAAACGGCTGGAAAGACGTCGAGCAGCATCTCCACTCACTGCTCGTCTGTCAGTCCCTGCACCAGTTTGCATGTGCATCTGTAGAAACAGATGTGTTATACATCTACATACAGAATCTATGTGTTGTAATATTAGAGAGAGAGAGAGTTAGAGAGAGAGAGAGAGAGAGAGAGAGAGAGAGAGAGAGAGAGAGAGAGAGAGAGAGAGAAAACGGAGACTGACAATAGGCAACGAAGAATAGAGAAAATGATACCGATGCTTTTTATTTAGCATCAGCCTTTTACAGCACCAGAGCCAGTGGGGGCCCTTAAGACCCTATAATAGCCATAAAAAATACATAGGTTTTTAATGCCTATTAGTAG
>JADBJO010003125.1:90000-105000 GCA_016801955.1 Conus betulinus | reverse complement strand
AGACGGTCATCTTTCTCTTTGATTTGGGTGCAAAATTTGGTCTTGGGTGAACAACTGAAACTACTGAATGGAACTGAGGCTGAACAGGAGGAGGAGATACAGGTTGAAATAAATACTGATAATACTGATATAAAGAAAAAAATGGTGTTCAGTCCCAACAATTTATCATTTTCTCTGGCAAAGTGATAATCAAAATATGATCAAAATAATAATAATGATGAAGTTAACTATCATAATAATGAGTGAAAAGATGTTAATTTAATAACTTGATGAATAGCATCAATTTAAACAGACACTCTGTTATTATAGGAATAAATAATTGAACAAGTTAAATATATATTATATGTAATCACAATTCTGGAGACCCTTCCTTCACCCTTCCGTCTCCACTAGCCCCCCCCCCCCCCCCCCCCCCCCCCCCTCCCCCAGCACTGTCTCTGACCTCATCCTAACCCCATCACCAGAGTGAATGCATGCATGCATAACCACCACTACAATTTACATTGACTTTGTGCATCTATTTCTATGTGATCCCCAGCCCAAACCAACAGACTGAAAGCATGCACAAAAACCTCACCATGGACACCTCTTGAAACCATGCAGAGAATCTGAATTAATCGTTTCTACACCAAACTGAATTCCACGCTCTCTATCAAGCACAGCCAAGCCAACATACATGATCACAAATTTCATCACACCATAGGAGGTACTGTTCACTGCACTTCTTACGAAGAATTCCACAGCACACATCACTGATTTTGTACCTCAGCCATACACAGTGAGAAACAACCTTCAGACAGAACTGTTCCACCAACTAGAACTAGTGCAGCTGCGTGGCCACATGGGAGAGCGCAGATCTCTTGCTTCAGCCAAAGATGTCAAGGATCTACCATTAATCCAGATCGATACCTTGGAACCGAACCAAAACTGAATAGGCCAGAAACCATCTCTCCACAAAGTTTCATTAAAACCGGTTCCATAGTTTCTAAGTAATTCCATTGCCTGAGAAACAAATAATTAGACACCACAAAAAACATACCTTCCTCGGCGAAAGTGACAAACATGTTTCTGGTGAAGATAAAAAAGTCTTTAAGAAGTAATGTGCTTCATCACTCTGGCCACAGAGAATGAGATATGGAAACCAGCAAAGACGTCGCACTGACCAGGCACTTAAGACTAAGACTTTTGAGAATGAGAAATACAGACAGAAGGAACACTGACTAGATGCACTGACGAACACAGTCATGGACAGTGACAGAAGGAGGAAAGGACAGAGAGAAAAAGGTATTCAGCTTTCTCTGGTATGAACATCAAGTGCATAACACAAATGGTGCTCATGTCTTCTGCTCATGTCAATGTTTACAAGCTTTTTGATCAGCAGAACTTCTCACAATATAGTATTGGCTCTGTCATCTATATATCTCTCAGGGGGCGGGGGGGGGGGGGGGAGAGAGAGAGAGAGAGAGAGAGAGAGAGAGGGAGAAAGAGAGAGAGCAGCAAGACAGACAAACAGACTGATAGATAGATAGAAGGATAGATAGGTAGACAGACAGACAGACAGACAGACAGATAGACAGATAGATAGATAGATAGATAGATAGATAGAGAAATAGACAGATGGATAGATAGACAGAGATAGAGACAGAGAGAGAAAAAAAATTAGATAGATAGATAAAGTTTGTTTCTGATTTTTTTGCATTTTGACAATTTAGTCCATACATTAAAATTTGAGTTAACTGTTTTTGCATTGGAACACAAATTAGTACATGTTACATGCACACTCACTCACCTATTCAGTTTAGGGAAAAGGGAGAAATGGTAAAAGAAGGGGGGATAGGGTGTGTGTGTGTGTGTGTGTGTGTGTGTGTGTGTGTGTGTGTGTGTGTGTGTGTCACCCTGTGTGTGTGTGTGTGTCACTCTGTGTGTGTGTCACTCTGTGTGTGTGTGTGTGTGTGTGTGTGTGTGTGTGTGTGTGTGTGTGTGTGTGTGTGTGTGTGTGTGTGTGTGTGTGTGTCACTGTGTGTGTGTGTGTGTGTGTCACTGTGTGTGTGTGTGTCACTCTGTGTGTGTCACTCTGTGTGTGTGTGTGTGTGTGTGTAGATGATTATTAAATTTAAAAGATAAGAAAAGAGGTCTCCATCCCACCCTCCACCTTCAAAACACACACATACACGCACACACACTCTCTCTATCTAATAGCTGAAATAGGAATGCAAGTGCCTGTGATTACTGTGAAAAGTCATTTAAATAAAACTAACCATCATAGTCCATAATTGCTACACAACAAAATTAAAATATCCTTCAACATTACATTACATAATGAAAAATCCCAAAAAATATCCCGCCCAAGAAACATTACATTTTATTGTTTATGTATTCTACAGATCTTATCTACAGGTGACATGGTCATCAACTTTTTTGCCCCCAAAGAGTTGGATTTGGTCACTTTTTCCTGCTTCACCACATGAGCACGAACGACAGAACATATTTTTTAAACATTTGTATGCAACACCTGAACTCATCATGTTCACATGAAACTAATCATCAAAGGCTTGACCAAAAAAACGAATATGCTTACACTGAATTTGTTGCAGTCATACATCTAAAGCTTCAGTGTGGTAATATTCAAATATAAATAGACAAACACATAATAAACAGCATATGAAAATCTCAGGGGTCATCATTTTTTTTTCCCATGTCACTTGTTCACTGCATTCCAAACCTTCTGGGAAAAAAAGAGAACAAACAAAAACAAATGAAAACATGATTCCCAGAAAAACAAATCACTGACAACAGGCAACAAGATAAAGTATGTGCAGTCATGCTTTCTAAAGCTTCAGTAAGCCATGACATGCAAAACCCATGCCAGTACATTGGATAAATATTTGATTGTGGGTGTGTGTGTATGTGTATGTATGTGTGCGACTGTGACTCTGCAAATGTGTGTGTGTGTGTGTGTGTCACTCTGTGTGTGTGTGTGTGTGTCACTCTGTGTGTGTGAGTGTGTGTGTTTGTGTGTGTGTGTGTGTGTGTGTGTTGGATAAATATTTGATTGTGTGTGTGTGTGTATGTGTGTGTATGTGTGCGACTGTGACTCTGCATGTGTGTGTGTGTGTGTGTGTGTCACTCTGTGTGTGTGTGTGTGTGTGTGTGTGAGTGTGTGTGTGTGTGTGTGTGTGTGTGTGTGTGTGTCTGTGTGTGTGTGTGTCTATGTGTCACTCCATGTGTGTGTGTGTGTCTCTGTGTCACAGTGTGTGTGTGTGTGTGTGTGTGTCTGTGTGTCACTCTGTGTGTGTGTGTGTGTGTGTGTGTGTGTGTGTGTGACTGTGGGTAACTCACACATTTCTTTACGTGTGTTTGAGTCAGTTCACTGTGTGTGTGCATGTGTGAACAAACAAGCACGTGCATGCACATTTGTGAAAGATATTTGCATGCAACACTGATAATCAACCCATCAGACAGCAAATAAGGTTACATAACATTGTATAGCAATGTCTTCTTTCATAGTATGGACTGCACCAAACAATGTCATATTTCGTGATCTTTGCTCCTGGTGCTGTAGCCTACGAAACAGCAGGCGGAGTCTGTCCTCCCTGACCCAAAGAACATTAAAATGGGTTGGTATTTAATCAACCTAACTTCATAATGAAGTGAGTAAGATCATGCACATAAATGAAGAGAATTGTTTGTTGCTACTTTATTGATGAGGAGGACCTTAAGTAAGTGAGAGGAAAAGAAAGTTAGAAGGAATTTGGAGCTGTGATGGATATTAGAAACAAAACAGAAGATTAGTTGAGACAAAAAGCAAACCAGGCGAAAGTGCAGTAATGACAGCCAATCTGACAAGAACTGTAAGAGTGTGAACATATTCTGTAGTCAAGACAGGTCACTGAAATAATGGGAAGAGTTAATGAAGATGTAACATTCTTTCAAGGCTATTGACTGACAGGTGTGTATACAAGATACAAAAGATGCAGACAATGTTTTAACATGAGGCATGCTGACTGCTTGTGGTGTTATGACATCAGCATGAGTATGTCAGACAAAATTACACCTGCAGGTTGTGACATATATTACAACCTGATGCTACCGCATTCACCAGCTCAGCTAGTTCAGTCTCACTACAAAATTGTCTCCAGGCTATTTCCATCCACTAACAATCATGGACCCAGAAACTGTTTGCTTTGTTTAGGGAGATCTGCTGAGAAACTGAAATGTGCAAACACATCTTTTTTTTTTTACAGACACACCATTGGTTTATAACAGGGCAATGAAAGGTTTGTGTCTGGTGTCATTTTGCACCAATTAACAATGACCCATGTTTTTGAGGGAACGCCTATTGAGTATTGTTACTCTGATTTTTATTCTCATCATCTAAAAGGAAATCCCAGTCAAGATTATCATGCAAATGGACCAAAAATAAGCATCTGTAGAGACAAGCAATGCACATGCCTGAACCAAGAGATGTTTTGATTTATCAGCAACAAAAAAAATGAGTTCATAGGGACTATGAAAAGATACCATAACAGAGGCACAGAAGTCACCTCATCTGATGTCCTGAACATGTGTGAAATTACTGCTGCTGTACCATTCGGCATTCAGGCACTTACTTAAAGTGCAGTGACATGACTTTCTCCATGGCCTGCAGTCAGTTTGCAGACCTTGAGGATTATAATTTGTATAGTAAACTCAAGTCACAAGCACTTTAAATTTAGGTGAAAATAGTAATCATTCATGTGTGCAATCTTAACCACTAATAATTAAAGCAAATGCATCTAAACAATGGATCACTGATCCAGCTGGCCAGTTAGACACGGTGCAAACTAAATGTATGTTGCTCATCAAATGAATGGAAATGGAAATTTAAACATCAAAAGTAACCTGGTGATGGCGGCATTTAAATGAGCTGGTTTTATGCGTGCATCAATTCTATTTTTCACACGTTTTTGCATATTTTTTTCTAAACTGCATTGTGACTCTAGAACAAGTTCTTGTAATGTCACCATATATCGTAATATCCATTACATCACCCTCAGTGCACCTCTGTGCACTGGAGTGTGCTGTTGCAGTGTGTCCACACAATGCAAATTAACTATCACCAGCAGCCAACTCTTTCTTTCTTGTCACATCTCTGCACAAGTTTTAAGTTCCAACAGAATCGTAAATCTGTCAGTCACATCAAGAAAATGCATTAGGAAATAAATGAGGGCCCTTCTTCCTCCTTTGAGGTTTGATTCAAATCTTGAAACTGCTCATTTACTTTTTTTTCTTTTTCTTTTTTTCTTTTTTTTTTTTTTTTTTTTTTTTTGGGGGGGGTTCCTTTTTTTTTTGGTTTAGTTTCAGGAACAACCATTCCATGGAAAAAAAAAGTAGAAGACTACCAAAATAAAAGCAAACAGTTTCTGTGCAGGTCTTTGATCAAGGGCCTCAGTGTCTACGATGCTTGGGTAGCTCTAACAGGCATAGATATCTTGTCCATGCCAAACAGCCACTGGTCGTTTACTTACTGGACCCTTTAGAGCCTGACCCACTAGTCCCTGTACTGCTAGACCCACTACCAGTGGAGGTGGAAGCATTGGTAGTAGGTGGGGGGGTAGAGGTGGAGCGCGTGGCTGTATCATCAATGTGTAATACAGCAAATCATTGACAGATTGAAATAAAGCATTAGCTGTTACCATAAGGTTGCACAAAGATGAGCTGTGGACATGACACCCTAGGTATAACACTATGATGTATGAGGTTGTTTCAGACAACACAAATCTGTGAATTTGTGCTCGTATGTGTGGTCCGCTCTATGTGTGTTCGTGTGTGTGCACGTATAAATGTGTGTGTTTGTGTATGTGTGTGTGTGTGTGTGTGTGTGTGTGTGTGTGTGTGTGTGTGTGTGTGTGTGTGTGATCGCACATGCATGTGCGTTTACATGTGTGAGAAAGTATGCACCCATGAACCTGTGTGTGCTCTCCTATTAAAGTTAAGTAACAGTGTGCCAAAACTATGTAACTACCTGAAGCAAAATGTATAGTTAACATAGCATGCACATGTATCTACCACTGAAAGTTAATGAACAATGCAAATTATTATTTTAAGTATATGAACTGGATTTTCATGTTAACCACCTTACTGAGAATACAAACATGGCAGTTGGTGTTCTCACTAACTCAGTTTGATCAGGTGTGATAACTCATCATTGATGATATTAACTTAAAGAGCTGCTGAATCTCTCTGCTCATGGGCAAAACGTACAGGCCTACAACCATTAAAGCACTAATGTGATTTCATGTCACAGATTGTTTAAGCAAATCTCATAACAAAATATCTCATGAAACGTTGCCACATCAAAATTACCAAAATTCTGTCCTTGTTTTCACTTAAAAGTCCTTTCTTCTCTACCTGTTTTGGAACTTGTTTTTTTTTTCAGTCAGAAAAGTTGCAATATGGTTATTTTTTCTTCAGCGTCTCCCATTTGATTATGAAAAAATATTATTCAAAATCACATAGCACCAATACCCACAGCCACTCAAATGAAACACTCACCACTGTAGGCATGATGTGGTGGCATACCCGGCATGCCCATTCTGGGTTGTCCCCCCATTGGGTTTCCAGGAGGATATGCAGGTCTGGGTCCAGGCTGGTGAGCACACATTATAATATCAATCATTAAAATGACAGATCCTTACTGTCGATGATTAATAGTCAAAAACAAGAAAAGAATCCATCACTTCAAGTATGGATTAGTTGAAACAAAAAAGAAAACAAACAAAGAGATAACAGAAAGAAACCAGTAAAATATCTTACAATTAACAGCCTCAATGGTGTGTGTGTGTGTGTGTGTGTGTGTGTGTGTGTGTGTGTGTGTGTGACACCACCATGCACTGGTACTGAAACCAGTTTAAACATTATGTAAGAAGCGTTGCTCAAAACTCCATGCATTTTCATACCCTTTTCCTGTAGATTTCAAATATCGTATGTAATATTGAGTGCTTGTGTACATGTGTGTGTGCGTATGTGCATGCATGTGTGCGTAAATGTGTGTGTGAGTGTGTGTGTGTGTGTGTGTGTGTGTGTGTGTGTTTTCAGTCCAAGCACATAGATGTGTCAAGTCAGTATAGGAGAACTTGAGTGCTTTCCCTTTAATTTCCTTATTCCTTTTCTGTTTCTAGGAATATAATTTGTCAGCCTGTCACTAGGGTGTTTACAGCACATCAGCTTGCTGGAAATCAAATGCTGATTAATGCTTTCTGAAAACTTTGTTAGAAAAAAAAAAAGAAGAAATCCTTTAAAATTCATACACAGTTTTAAGAAACATACTTTTTCATTTGAAGACTTCATTCTTTTTTTGACTTACCTTACCTTTCTACTGATTCTAGTTCTTGCTTCTTTCAGGCCAACAAGTAGTAGTTAGATCTGGGTTTGTTCCAGGTTTTCAATTATTTTAAATGCTTTAAGCAATGCTTTAAGAATGACTTTGCAGACAGACATCTTAAAATATGTCTCTGAAATTCAATGAAACAAATGAACGTTACCATAATCATGCATTGACTTGATCATGGAGTGGGATGCATAGATCTATTAGTTCTAATAATCTAACACTCTTTTCCTTCTAGTTCTACCGTCATTAAAAGCATTCCAGCAAACCAAGTATAATTCATATTAATTGGCAAACTTCTTCATTCTGCCTTCACTATTTCAGACAATCATTTTACTGATGTCTAACTCCACCATTCAAAAGCAAATGATGGATTGAGACTATAATCTTAGAATTGTTTGCTTGTTTTATTTTGTGTGTGTGTGCACTGTGTGTGTGTGCTTTTTTTTTTTTTCTTTTTTGTTCTGTTTAAGATTTTTCAGTTTTTGACTGTGTCAGGCATCTATTCAGATCAAGTATGTATCCCTAGTTTTTTTTCTGGTTTGTGATATTCTGATAAGCTGATATTTCCAGTATTTCGAGTAGTTCAGGTAGGAAATACAGACACACAAAAACAAAGGAGAAAGAAAACAAACACTGAATACCAATGTAAGTTTTGTTTGACCAGATGTTGGCATTAGTGGCAAGGGGACAGAGACCACTGTGTTTGTAGCACCTGACTTTTATTTACTGATTGGTATGACCAGGTAACCAGATTTACTTGACTCACTTGCCTTGGTAAAGCGTCAGATCTGGTTTTAAAAATTACTAGCATGATTACTGCTCTCTCTCTCTCTCTCTCTCTTTCTCTGTCTGTCTGTCTGTCTCTCTCTCTCTCTCTCTCTCTCTCTCTCTCTCCCTCCCTCCCTCCTCTCTCTCTCTCTCTCTCTCTCTCTTCTCTCTCTTCAACAGGCTTACATGTATCTTAAATGCTTAGTAGGATCCCTAGACCGACTTGCTCTTCAATATGACAGAAAGAGACATGGGTGCTATGTTGTCAACTGTAGACACAGACATGTGTTGCAAACAAAATGTTAAGTCAAGAACAGGAAACAGCAAACAGTGAAAAGAAAAGACATGCTACCTTTCTTATTCTTCACACTGTCATTAAATTCATCAAGTTACTAACACAGAACTTTCATGAGGATCAAGACTGTGCAGCACAGTCCTGATTTGTCTGTTTCACACAGAGAGACTCATGAATACATTTATTTACACATGAATGCATGTATACTCTGTGTGTGTGTGTGTGTGTGTGTGTGTGTGTGTGTGTGTGTGTGTGTGTGTGTGTTTGAGATTCTTTAAAACAGTGTAAGAGTATTCACACTGACATTCTTATGAAGTTCTGAAAAAGCAAAACTCAATTTCAAGGAAATGACAATCTGAATTTGATGCTTATATTGGAGAGTAAATCTGTATATTTTCTCCTCACTCTGATACGTTTCAAAATGTTATTTGTTCCACATAGTTACACTGTCTCTTTCTCTCACTCTTTCTCTCTCAAGCCTGATGGGGAAAAAAGCATCTTCTAGCTTATCTACTACCTTTGGGAATATTAGATTATCAATCAACAATCAATCACTCTATCCGTTTTTATCCTTGGAAAATATGTTCGTTTCAGTATCATCACCGTTATCTTTCTCTCTGTCACTAATAATGATAATGTCATATAGTGATACTATTTTTTACTACTACTACTGCTAGTAGTTTTTGTTAATTAATCTTTAGTGTTGAAAATGAATGCTGATGAAGAAGTTAATTTTTGTGTTTTTTTTAATAAATACGAGAAATTGTAGTATAATAGAACACATACTGCTCCGTAACCAGCCTGGGAGTAAGGAGGACGCATCGGCGGTCCTGGTGGTCCATATCTCTGGGGAGGACCCTGCATATTTTTATAAAGTTGAAAAATCCTTTGTCCAAATAATCAACGCTGCCAAGTAGGAAGAATCTTTAAAGTTGAAGACTGAGAAAGTTTTTGAATGTGTTGGAAAACACACTTCCTCATGACGTCATCAAAAGGTGAATAGTTTTTATACTGACATCTACCTAAAAGAAACATAATGAAAATATTCAAAGACATTATGACTGTCAGTTATAATAAAACATGTATTTGTATTTGAATGACTTGTTTTCAATGATTATGGTCTGAAAGACTTTTTTTTTCTTTAATGGCAGCAAAAATGATGTCACATTATCATAACGACACACACAACAAAGCAGGGGAGATAAGCACAACCTGAACTGGATTTCCGCTCTGCACAAAATGCAGAAGTATGAAAAGCTTGAAAAGATCGGAGAAGGTAAGCTTAATGTAAATTGAAAATGTGTCATGTTTCATTTTTTTATGTTAACCTTCTTTTGAAGTCTTGTCGTAACTCTGATTTCATTCTTCTTGGCTAAATCAGATACTGTCTATTAAGAAAAGTCAAAAGTGCTAATCGCATCGCGGTTCGCTTGCAATGCTGTTCTGGAACTTGCAGTCACTGTCTCTGATCAGAGAAAGTGGGAGAAACGTTCTCAGTTCTAACCGAGTCAAGTATTGTGGTACACAGTGACAGACAATTGATTCTTTTTGATCTCTTAAGTAACTGAGTCCAAAATTATCAAATGTGTATTGACCCGCAGAATGAAAGCGAAGAAGTGGTTCCAGTGGTAGGGCCAGCGTTATGGAATTGAATTGTCAAAAATGTTGGCCTGTCACCATCAACAGGCCAGTAGTTTTCATTGTACACACGCATGAACAAGGAAGACCCCCCCCCCCCCCACACACACACACACACACACACACACCTCCCAGTATGCATGCACACATACAGATCACACACACACACACACACACACACACACACACACACACACACACACACACACTCACTCTCTCTCTCTCTCTCTCTCTCTCTCTCTCTCTCTCTCTCTCTCTCTCTCTCTCTCACACACACACACACACACACACACACACACACACACACACACACACACACAACTCGCACTCTCTCTCTCTCTCTCTCTCTCTCTCTCTCTCTCTGTCTCTCTCACAGGCACACACACACACACACACACATTTATTTTTTTTTTACACACACACACATATCACTTTCTTGCATTTACTTTTCTCTCTCTCTCTCTCAGTTGGATTGTGATTTGCTCTGCTGGTCTCTCGTATAGGCTTGGAAATATTTCTTTTCAGTTCTTTATTTATTATTTTTTAAACTAATTTTCAGCCATAACCAGCAGACGTACTGAAGAGTCTTATCCAGAAGTTAAAAGGTTTCTTTGGGCTGGTATCAATAAGAGGATTTTTCAACACAGAATTTAATTGTTTCCATATACTGTCAGTAAAGGAGGAAATATATGCACATACTTATTTATCACCCTCTCTTTGATTGTGTGTCTTCCCTCCATTCCGCCTCCCCCCTCCCCCTCTTCTTTCCCCCCAAAACTTTGCCACATCCTTTTCCTGTCTATTTTGAAACCATTGTCGGGTTATTTCTTTTGTTCACTGAAAATTTGTTCTTCTACACCTTGCTCCCCTCCCCCCTTCCCTCATGCCTCCCAGCCCTACTAATTTTTGTTGTTGATTGTTTGTTGTTTTGTTCTGTCTGAAAAAGACCTATATGTGGAGCTTATTGCTTTAATATTTGTAGCCCCATGTATTAATATTTGTTTTCATGTTATAACTTAAAAAGTCATCATACTCTTGAACTTTGTTGGGCTGGTCATGAGAGAAAATATAGACCTGATCAGTTGTATTAAGACTGGCTACCCTTGCCCTGATTCCACTACGTAAAAAGGGGGGAACATCACATATGTACATTTAGTGTGCTCTACTATACTTCACTGTCAACCTCACGGTTACTGGATATTGTTTACTAAATCAAATGGTTTATTTACAGCTGTTATGTTAGCAAGAATGAAACTGAAACAATCATCTGTATACTGTTCCATCCTTTTGCAGGAACCTATGGTACTGTTTTCAAGGCCAAGAACAGGGAGACGCATGAAATTGTGGCCCTCAAACGAGTTCGTCTGGATGATGATGATGAGGTCCTAAATAAGTTCTTGTGTTTCCTTCTCCTCATTCCCAATTCTGAATGTCATAGAATTTGTTTTCGTTTTTTCTGCACAGTTGTACATTACTGCCTTTGTATGTGCAAAGAAGGCTCTGTTTCATTTCTAAAACGTTTACATCAGTTACAATATATGAATGCATTTTTACATACATCAATGAATCAGTTACAACACAAATGCATTTTTACATACATCATGTATGAATTATGATATTATCATAAGATGAATATAAGTACTGTCACCAAAAAAGAAAGTAAAAAAGTAGCATGTGACAATACTAATCTTGCAGACATGTATCGATGATAAGAACTGCTGCGAAGGTGGAGTGTAAAGAAATGTCTAAGGTCATTTAAGACAAATTCAGCTCAGCTCAAACATAACACTTTTTGTATGAGATTCCCTTTTTGTTACAGAATATACAGGAGGAAAAAGGTATTTGTTCCTCTGAAAATCAATGAGGAGATTTTATCCTGAAAATATATGATGAGAAAAAGTGTGTGTGTGTGTGTGTGTGTGTGTGTGTGTGTGTGTGTGTGTGTGTGTGTGTGTGTGTGAATTGAGAATGAAAAGCGTAGATTTGAGACAATTATACTTATTTTCCTTTGCAGGCTTGAATGATGAAATGAACAACAAAGAAAAAAAAAATCTATTATTAAGGTTGCACAACAGTGCACTGGCTTGTATGTACACCCTCTACCAACTTCCACTTCTTTTTTCTCCTGCCTCCCTCCTCATATATCTGATTATGCATGTATTATAATTGAAAATGTGATTTATATTGCAGGGTGTACCAAGTTCAGCTTTGAGAGAGATCTGTCTCTTGAAAGAATTAAAGCACAGGAATATTGTGAGGCAAGTATCATGTGATTGGATACTTTATGTATTAGCCTTTCTTAAGATTCTTTCCTTTGTTTTCTCAAAGTTTTGAGTGCCTTTGTGCAAGTCATAAATTTATCAACAGCACATTCTTGTTTTTTGTTCCACAGTATTTTGGTTTTTTTTTTCGCAGGATGTTGTAATAAGAATTGTAAATGATGTGTTTTCCTGTTTGTCTTTGATTCGGTTGTCAGTGTGTGTGTGCATGTGTTTGTGCACATGTGCATATTTGTACGCTTAGTAAACTTTAACTTTGGCATTTTTTTAAAGCAAGTTCAGGCATAATATGATAAACTGATAATATTGGTAAGATTTTTCGAACCATTCCATTGCTGAAGCTGAAGATGTCATCTGTTTGTCATGGTAATGAATATAAGATTGACATTTTCAGCAATAGAGTATAACAAAATTGTCTTTTTGGGTTTGGTTTTGTTTTAAAGTTTTGGTTTTGTTTTGTTTTAAAGTTTTCTTCACTTTCAGTGATTGCTTTACACACAGATAAAAGACATGTTAAGTGATATTACATCCAAATATAGCGACAAATGTTAGGTTACCATAAAAATCATACCTTCCTCATATTCTGCAGAGGCGTATAGATCGGACCATCTAATGCAGATGTAATGGGTAAAGATGTGGTTGAAAATAAACATGTTATCAAACAGAGGACAACGAAGGCCACTAATAGATCTTATATCGTAGTTAAGTAAGACAAGATGAGTTTATGATTTATGATGAATTGAGCAAGTGAAGCCACTGTTTTAAATTATGCAAGTTTACACAATCACACACACACACACACACACACACACACACACACACACACACACACACACACACACTGCGCGAATACATGGTGAATTTCATGTTGTTGCAAACTTATAGAAAGTTGGCCCTGGAAATATCTAAAATGAAAGCGTCAGCTCAGCAGATGAACCGCCGTGTGACCTACATGACATGAAATAAGATGTCATTGTGTGAAACATTGGTGGCACATGGTTAGATGTAATATGTCAGCACTAACAAGTGAGCTTTCAAGGATACCAAAGCAAGGATGACAAGGGAGGGCAGATGGTTGGGTGAAGGGAGGAAGAATGAAATGGGAAGAGCAGTGTTAGTGAGGCATGAATGCTGGGGAGGTGGACAGGGAAGCAGGGCAATGGGGTGCTGCATGTGGCAGTGTGTGTAACATGCTAGCTGGTGTCAAGTTCAGGCCAGTGCTCTCATGTTACCAGCAGTTAGTGGAAGACGACATGGCTCAGACAGGGACAGTGATGGAGCTAGGGACAGCAGTGGAGAGAGGGACAGCAGTGGAGATAGGGACAGAAGTGGAGATAGGGACAGCAGTGGGGATAGGGACAGCAGTGGAGATAGGGACAGCAGTGGAGATAGGGACAGAAGTGGGGATAGGGACAGCAGTGGAGATAGGAAGTGGAGATAGGGACAGAAATGGGGATAGGGACAGCAGTGGAGACAGGGACAGTAGTGGAGATAGGGACAGCAGTAGGGATAGGGACAGCAGTGGAGATAGAGACAGCAGTTGGGCAATGGGAACAGGAGGGGAGATGCAATTGAGGTACTGCCATGAACCAGAAGCACTGACATAACCATTATGTACAATGCTAGCAGCTGTACATTCTTAGCAGGTGGTGCAATCTTTGTTGGTGAACTGATGCCTCAAGAGGTCCCAGATATGTCTTGCCCGGTGCGTGAACATGACAGTGAGGTGTTTTGATTATTTTTCATTATTTCTTAAAGGATATGTCTTTAGTTAGTCAATATTGGTAGCCATACAAGATTCAAAGAGGCAGCTAGCTTTTGAGAAAGAGGTTGCATATGGAGAGGATGGGGTGCATGGGTTTTGTGGTCATGAGAACGTTAAAAAATGTATCACGTGTAACACTATTTTACATCAGTTAGGTAGTTTGGTGCTGAAAGTGCTACACTGAAGATCACAGACTGATCTGGAGAAACTGTAAAGTTTGTCCATTAGATGAGAGATTAAGATTAAGATAAGCAAATAAGGTGTACATGGTTTTGTCCCTCCCTATTGGTCTTACTCACTCTTTTGTCTGCATGGTGTGTGTTTAGTCACCCAAGTGAGTCACATACTGACACCGCAATCGCCTTCCATGTTTAATGTTAAAACCTGATTGTTGGTTGTTGATGTTTTGGATCCAGTTCCAATATCCGTTAACATACACAGACAGGGAGGAATTGATTCAAGAGACCAGTTATTTATTCTGATATACTACACTGTTTCTATCTGTATTTTATCACGTCAGGCTCAAACAGGTTCGTGGATATCAAGATTAACATACTGAACAAGCCAAGCTGTACTGCGCAGTGCTGTGCATGTGAAGGTTACCTTGTCTTGTCTTGTCTTGTCTTGTACAGTTGTTTCGCATTTTTGTAGAGACTTTATCCTGAATGACATAAGTTTCTGGCTTGGTTGTTTGCAGATTACATGATGTGTTACACAGTGAGCGGAAGCTGACACTGGTGTTTGAATACTGTGATCAGGATCTCAAGAAATACTTTGATACCTGCAATGGAGAAATAGATCCTGACACTGTCAAGGTGAGAGTGTTTAGAATTTGACCCAGTAAGAATCTACAGTACATGTGTTTGGGACAAACACTTGTATATAT
>JADBJO010003125.1:77500-85000 GCA_016801955.1 Conus betulinus | reverse complement strand
AATTTTGCATTATTTTGAATTACATTGATTTTTGCTTTTCTAAGATAAATGTCTTTTGGGGGGTGGGGGTAGGGGGGGAGGATACACATGACATTTGGTACAAAAATCTACATGATGGTATGCACAAAAGTGCCTCAGGGGAACTAACTAACTCAGAGTTGTGTTTTCAACAGAGAGATCGATTTTCATCCACATGGCCAATCATTCATTGCAAGGATATTTATTTTCGCTGCTTTTGTTTGTTTTTTTTTTTCGTTTATAACTCAATATTTGTGTGTGAAAATCATAGGCCAAGATGACAAGTCAAGTGAGAAAGGTAGCCATAATGCAGGGTACATTCATGTAATGAAATAGGTTTGGCATTTTCGTTCATGTCACATTTTGGAGGGAGTGATAACAGGTAAGGTGGGAATGGGGTAAATTCCAGTGCACTGCCATTTTAGCTGCTTTCAAACTGATATTAACTGATGTTGTGCACTGCTCTGGGTAGAACCTGTATGTAAACCAGACAGTTGAACCTGAGAGAACAGAGAATGTTGAACAAAGAATTCTCTTCCAACAGATAGAAGATGGCTTTCTTGTTACTACCAAGTTTAAGTGCTGTCATGCCGAATTAGCAAATTATGTACACCTTTTTCCTGCTTAGACCTTCAATACAACGGGCCTGTGTTTTACCCTGTCTTGTGAGTATTTATGTTTTCTTGAATGACATTTAATGAACAAACTGTTGAGTTGTTTTTTAAAGGCTTTGGACAGGGGAAGAGAGGGAGAAGGGAGAGGGAGGGGAGTGGAGGGAAAGAGTCCACAGTGAACCGTGGCCATTCCCTTTGAACAGTTTTTTTTTTTTTTTAATCACTCCTTAAGTCTTGCCGTTTATTTTTGTTTTATAATGTGTCATGTGTTCCAAACTAACGCATTGTTACAGATGTTTCCGATGTATCATGTGACCACAACATGGCAGCAGGTTGTGCCCAAACTTAACAGTAAAGGCAGAGATTTACTGCAGGTAAATATGTGCTGCAATAATTTATTTCCTTATTTTTTCTTTGTGAACTGAGCTGATCCAGATTTTTTTTTTTTTTTTTTTTTTTTTTTTTTTTTTTTTTAATCTTTAAAAATAAGACTGAGAGTGGGAAAATGTGGCTTAGTTCCCGACTGTCGCCCTTACTATCACTAGATGCAGGGAGATAACTCCCAAAAGCACATCCACATCCACCCAAAGCACACAAAAAATTAGAGCAGTAATGATTCATAATTTTAACATTGGATGTTGCAAGGGACAGATAAGAGGTAAAGAAGAAAACTGCATAAAATGATATGACTTAGAGTTCTGAGACTTGTTTAAATTAACACAAAATGAGGCAAATTGTGTGCAGTAAACAGATCAAATATTGATCTGCAATGTTCATCGTGAAATTTAGTCCAATAACATCAAATGAATATTTTTTTCAATAAAATTCATTTGCTGAACCTGCTGTCCCCAACTAAATTCCTGCAGCTAACATGAAAAAACAAACTTCCATCCATGCACACTTCACAACAAACAGTCAAATTCCATAATATCCCTTCACATCACAGTCACATAATGTAAGGGTCAACATCTCTCTGAAAACTGTAAGATTAATTCAGGGAATGTTCTGCGTACAAAAGTCAACTTGTCCGAGCACGACCACATGTAAGTGTAGACATTTCTTGTTGCAACACTCAACCCAAGACTTCAGTAAGACCATTAACAACACATATATGAACTGTTCATCCAGTCCATTCCACATATATGGAGAAAAAAAAAAAAAAAAAAAAACACTTCTTAGTTCTGCACACCCCCCAATCTTTTTGACATTTTATTCAATGATCTAAACGAATCTGCTGTGTAGTTCATCAGCCACACTTGCAGCACACTTGTGACAGAATAATCCATCACCAACAGTAAGGAGAAAAATTTTTTATCTCAGCATAACACAAAAAAATCCTCGGCATTTATTCTTATCTACATGTCCAGCCAAATATTGTTAGCTGGTTTGTTCTTTTTTTTTAATCGATCAACATTAACAGTATGGGGATCTTCCAGTCGTTGTAAAGCTAAACCAATGCCCTACTTCAGAACAAAGGTCGCCAGTCCCCAGAACTCCTTTCACTTCTACTGAAATTGTACCAAACAACTTACAGATGACATCCAAATGATTTAAGTGCCTCTCTGATATCAATCCATAATTACTAGATTATCCCCCTTGCTGTATTGTTAACTAACCAAAACAAAATAGCTGGCCTAAGTATTCAGACACCTGGCATTACTTGCACATTATCCATTACATCATCAGTGTTGAATGAAGGAGGGCAAACATCTGTTAGTTGACATGCGCATAAGAGAACAGCCCATGGGTCAGTTCAGTCCTTAGCTGCCAGCCTTAATGTGTGCCGTGTCTGCCAGTTCTTTGTCAGAACTGGAAGCTCATAGTATGTCCCCATTCACTGGTACGTAGTACATGTAGCCCCGTGTCTCATGAGGAATCAAAAGTCTGTACAGTTTTACACTACTTCCATTACTTGTGCACTATTGTATTGTATGTCACTATGTATCTGTCTTGACTGAATCCACTGCAAAAAGCCTGCAAGAACAATTCTAGTACTAGGTCCAGAATGAAAGTGATGCAGCTGTAACCACAGGAAATACCACTTTGCAAGGGTTTTGAACTTGACTGTTGAAGTCTGTTCCACTAGATTACTTGCTCTTAAAGGTTTTTTTTTGTTTCTATGTAAATTATACAGGCTCGCCTGTTGAAATTCCCAGTTGTTCTCAAACACATACAAGGAATTACAAATAAAAAAAAAAAGAAGAAAAAAAAAAAAAATGCTCTGTCAGAAATGCCCACATTGTGGTTAAATGTCTTTTCAGAATTTTGACATCAAGATATATTTAATGCATACGTATCGGGATTTTTTCTTTTCATTATATTTACGGTGCTTCTGTGTGTGTGTGTGTGTTCCACGTGACAAGCTGTTCCTCAAGGTTCTTATAGGTTTTTTTTTTTTTTTTTAAGTATACAGGCTCACTTGTTGTTGAAATCCCAGTTGTTCTCAAACACATACAAGAAACTACATAGTTAAAAAAAAAAAAAAAGAAGAGAAGAAAGAAAATTCGCTCTGCCAGAAATGCCCACACTTTGCTTAAATATCTTTTTCAGAATTTTGACTTAAAAATGTAGTTTAATGCATGCATGGTGGGATATTTTTTTTTCAATTATGTTTAGGGTGTTTCTGTCTGTGTGTGTGGGTGTGTATGTGTGTGGCATTTGTGTGTGTGTGTTGTGTGTGTTTGTGAATGTGGTGTGTGTGTGCGTGTGTGTTTTTGTTCGGTTCTTTTTCGTTTTCTTTTGTTTTAGATTTTTTATTTATTATTTAGGGAGAGGAGGGGTCTGTTGGTTTGTTGTTGTTCGGGAGGGAGAAGGGTAGAGAGGGGGTTTTACACCCAAGACTTGCCTAAACGACAGTCTTTCTCTGTGTGGGCAGTGTTTGCTGGTGTGCTGCCCGTCAGACAGGATGTCAGCAGACGAAGCATTGCAGCATTCTTACTTTGCTGAGCTACCTCCCAGTACCAGACAGGCCTGAGCCCAGCATTGCCTGCATGGGTCCGAACATAGTGTCTCATCCAGCTTTTGTCTAGGTGCTTCTCTTTTGGGGCTTGTAATTTTCTCTTTTTTTTTTTTTTTTTTTTTTTTGTTTAAGGAATAGGTTATTTTAAGGAATATTCATGGATGAAATAATGTGAAACATGAGTGATAAACATTTGTGTTAATGAATAGGATTTTTTTTTTTTTTTTTTTTTTTTTGCTAATCTTTGTAATTCATAGGTGATTCGTTCATTGTGTGAAGAAAGAAGCTGAGAAACGTCCAGATAAAGAGAGAGGAAAACATTTCTTTTGCATGACTGTCAGTAGGATTTTCTTTCTATGTAATCTTTGTAATTCACAGGTGATTCATTCATTGTGTGACAAAAGAAGATGGCACACGTCCAGATAGAGAGAGAGAGAAGAATTAATTTATTTTGTATGACTGCCAATAACTATGGCATTCCATTAGTTAAAGAACACATTTGCATCTGAGATGGTGTACATCTGAGATATTTGTTGCCATATACACACATGTGTAGATCATGTCTTGTTGCACACAAGTATAAATGCACATGCATGTCCAAAAATCGATTACATTTATCTTCCACTTTTCTTTCTGAATGAAACATACAAGTTCATAATTCTGTCAATAAACGCTTAAGAGACACACACACTAATGCAGATAAGCTTGCATAAACATCACACTATGCAGCCTACTTATAGTCACATGCACATGGAGCTGCTTTGTGTATTCTAATTGTGTTAACAAGAGCATGAACTTTTTTTTTTACCAGTGCACTACCACACTTTCTGCAACAGTTTTATAAACTGCTAAGTTCTTGAGTGACTGACTGGTGAGTCACAGAGTTTATGCTTCTGATGGTGATGTGAAAATTTCATCATTACATTTTTCATCTCATGAAATTGGAGAGTTCAGACTGTAAATATGTGCATCCTGTGTTCAAAACTACTGCCTCGCTTTGTGGGATCTTGGTGTGAGGTTATGCCCCAGCCCCAGTTGCTGTCGGCTGCATTGCTGTTCTCCCAATTTGCGTGCCCACACTGGGACCATAGAACTTTGCTCATGAAGAGCGTGTTGTATCCAGTGATATGCCTTGGGTGTTGCATTTGTTTTTGTTTGTTTTTTTGTGTGTGTGTGTGTGTTTTTTTTTTTTTTTTTTTTTTTTTAAGCATTCAGTCTTTCTCGTGGCCCTGTGGTTACAGTCTTTACAGTCAAAGCGAGGCTGTATAGACATCAGTGAAATGGCTCCAGTTTTTAGTGGTATGTGTCTGTGTTTTTCTGGAATCTCAGATTGGCTTGCCACATAACGTGTAAGAAAATGTTCAGAAAATGATGTCAGTGTAGCATTTGGTGTATCCCATTGTAAAGATACACACAAAAAGTAAGGTCTGTGTCAAGTGTGTGAGATTTCACGCACTTTTGGAAGTTCGTTTTTTAAGCGAGTTGGTCTATTTTATTTTCTGATCCTGTGAGGCAATTTGTGTCTGTGAAGTAAAGTATTGATGAGTACATCACACCATGATTTACTTCCATTTTCTTCCCTTCTTTTCATCACACATATGTTTGCACTCATGCTCACACACACAAAAACACACACACCCACACACACACACACACACACACACACACACACACACACACACACACAAAGTCTTACTACATATGTGAGCATAAATGTATATATAATCATTTGCACACGCCGTGCTACATACACAAATGTATATGGACAAACACATACAGATTGCTGATAGACACATATCCATGCATACACATTCAGACACACATACAACAGGCACATAACACACACAATGCACATGCAGGCATACAAATGCACAATTTTCATTCATTATCACTTAAGTGAAAATAAACTGAAGAATAAACAAATATTTGCCTTACACACACTCACACACACATAAACAGTGACATCTGTTTTTCATTATATTGTAAATGTCTTGCATATAACTTCTTTCATTCAAGTCATAGTCATCGGAGACCTCATGTTGTGAGGTAGCCGCTAAATAATGTGCAATTGTGGAAGAAATATATGTACTTGTGTGTTGTTCTCACTGGATGTTGCCTGCTGTCACTTGAGAATGGCAATCGTTTTCATTGTCACAGTCGAGTCATTACATACACATGATTCATCAGTCAGTCATTTAAAAAAAAAAAAAAAAACTCTGAGTAAAGTCAAACAAACAATGAACACCACCAACAACAAAAGGGCTCAACTCGGAGGTAAATCAAGAACAGCGAATGAAAAATATGTTTCACTATGTACTATGTTCTGCATTTTGTGTTGTGTGACTCTTAAACAACAATTCCCCTCTCCATTTAGCATCTGCTGTATTTAAATTAGAGAAGTCACATGATTTCCAGCCTCTGGATTGCGAAACTGAATAGCTTTCCTCATGATTCTTCTGGCATAGAGTGAACATTCACCCTCAAAGGAATGTTGTGACTGGTGTTACATGTTTTAGCCAGGTGAGTTTGTAGTAATCACAGCTTCTGAACATAAGAAAATGAAACAAAGGATAGAATCCAGGAGCCTTGAGAGAGAGAGAGGTGGGGGGGGGGGGGGGGGGAGTTGGCAGGCTTGTGCCCATCAAAATGTACTTGTTTATTACAACTTTAATTGGCTAGACAGTTGCAGCATATCTTATCCCTTTATATTCTCCATTTTAGACTTCATAATATGAGGGAAAAAGATTATAGAGAGTGATAAGCTAAACTGACTGAATTCTGTCAATATGAACAACCATACTTACATTCTCTCTCTCTCTCTCTCTCTCTCTCTCTCTCTCTCTCTCTCTCTCTCTCTCTCTCTCATTCCTGTGAAGCAACATTACTAAATATTAATGGATTCATTCTCATCTGACTCCAATCTGATAGAGCATTGCATCATCAGAATCAGAATTGATTTTCTGTGGACGAAAATGACTGAAAGCGGTTACTGTTCTTGCTTTCCATTCCCAGCATTTAAGATTCCATAGATGAACTTCACAGGTGGAGGGAGGTGTTAGAAAAATTGTGCTGAATTTAAAGATGGTATTAAACTATTAAGCTTTTTTTGTTCTTCAGTGTGTATCAAATTCGTCTGTGACAGTAGATTGATGTGGTAATGGAGACGCAACAGGGGATCTCCCCAGCTGTGTCCTAGGACATAATAAGGGCATTGTTTTCAAAATGGTCAACAAGAATGTTAAAGATGACATTCTGGGAGTTGAATTCCACTCTTAGATTATGTAACAGGGTCCTATTCTATGCTTCCTTACAAAAGATATCCTTGTGTCAAAAGGTGTAAGAGATAGGTACCTGCAGTGTTAGTAAAGCTCTCAAAGACGCATCAGTTAAGTGGCTGAAACTCGACTGTGATTCCAGTTTTCCCATTAGAACCCATAGCATCCTCAGATGAGGGTAGGAGCTGACCAGGGCCAAAATCCCACAAATGAATAGCTCTGAGAGGACTCCTGCACAGCCTTCAGTGCTGTCCATTGCACCACAGCAGTTGTTCAACCTAAAAGAATTGAAGCAATTGCTACTAAAGATTTGGTCATATGGAAGGGGGATAAATTGCAGTGACCACGAATGGTCCGCTGTTTCTTTCTTGTGGATTGAACCATGCATATGTGCTTCTGGACTGATTTAATTTAGACTCGTGCAATTGGTGCCTCTCACCAAACCTTTTTTTTCTTTTTTACAAAACTGGCCACAACACAAGAAGGATCAGTGAGCGATGCAAGAGATACTAAACGGCGACATAGTGATGAATCCTGGTGCCGATGCCTTCAGTTTCTAGAAAGGGTGGCGGAGCATGTGTCCTTCCTGGAACCGTGAACTGGAACTTTCTACCATAATTAACAGACTTGAGAT
>JADBJO010003125.1:65000-67500 GCA_016801955.1 Conus betulinus | reverse complement strand
TGTTTTCCTTGTGAAAATAGGGGAAACAATTGATCCTTACGAAGAACACCAATGATTTCTCTGTTATCCTTGGGGAAAAGGGAGGCACCCTATATTCCCCCCGGGGCAGCAGGTCTAAGTTCCCCCAGGTCTAAGTTCCCCGAGGTCTATGTTCCCCCAGGTCTATGTTCCCCCAGGTCTATATTCCCCCAAGGCTATCTTCCCCCAGTTTTTTTTTTTTTTTTAAATAAATTTTGTAACATTTCTTTGACGATAGCGCGACTGGGAAACGCTTTATCTTGGGTTCTAATCCTGTACTCATTTCTTTCGTTCGCTTGGCAATGGGGAAGTACCTTGCAGCGCATTGCCTATGTTTTTGTGCGACTTTAATGAGGGATCAGGTGCCTCCCTTTATGTTACATGGGGTTCAGTCCTTGTTATTGTTACCTCTGTGCTGTGTGTAACATTTGCAGTTTAGACCAGTGTGACACGTCAATAGATCTGGGGGAACATAGACCTGGGGGAATATAGACCTGGGGGTACATAGACATGCTCCTGGGGGATATATGGACCTGGGGGGTACATAGACATGCTCCCGGGGGAAATAGACATGGGTAAAACTTGTGATCTCGCGCGGGCCCCCCACCACGAACACCTTTAGTACTTGTGTGTTTGGGTAAATAATCCTAATTCTGCAGATGAGTGCAAGAGATTCCAGTGCTGCCCCTGAGTTACGAAACGTGAGACCAACCTCCAACAGCTGCGTGGCTTTTTCACGTAGTTTCAAAAAAAAAAAAAAAAAAAAAAAAAAAAAAATCAATTGAGAACAACAATGTCGACTCCGACACCTAGCGTGTCACGTGACACAAGTCGTGTTCCCCCCTCCCTGCCCCCTCCCCCCTCCTTCCGCTACCTTTTCCCTTCTTTTCATTCGTGCACAGCCACATATCTGCTCGCTGTAGGTTGCATGTTGATCTCAGGTTAGTTAGTATGTTCAGTGCTGTCAACTCAGCTGGCGAGAGGGGCCAGAGAAGTACGTGTGAAGCTGAGCGTAGATAAAACATGTACGGCCCGGTTTCGTGTGCACGGCGGAGGTAGCTTTCTTGTTAGACAAGATCAGCTAGTCAGTGATCACGTCAACTAACGATGGAGACGGACACAAACATCAATGTTTACGTGCATTTTTAACTGATCTGCTTTCAACATCGAGCCGATTGAGGGTAGATTTCAGTTTATTATGACCGGCTTATTAAAATTCATTTGAAATCAGAGGTGGCACAACGCGCACGATCGAAGATTTTGACTCCGATGAACCCAGTGAAAAGCTACTCCTTGAAAGCAGATCATAGCATAAATACAGAAATCTACTGAAACACTGAAAGTCTTACGAACGTGAAAGTGGGCAGACCCACAATAACGCAAGCAACGGAACGTGACCGTCTGCACGCAAGATTTGAACGGCGGGGGAACAAAACCAGCTTACCATAACAAATCAACGAGTGACATTGTTGACAAGAATGGAAACATTTTCTGTGAGTAATACAATGATCTCTCTCTCTCTCTCTCTCTCTCTCTCTCTCTCTCTCTCTCTCTCTCTCTCTCTCGCTCACACACACACACACACACACACACACACACACACACACACACACACACACACACACACACACACGTGAGCTCACATGCACACGCGGGCGCAGACACACACACGCACACACACACACACACACACACACACACACACACACACACACACACACACACACACACACAGAGATCGATTACTCGATCAGCAGTATGATCAGCAGTGTTTATTCAGTGACAGCTGACAGATTGAATACAATGGCACTGCACCAGGTGTGATCATGCACAAACGATCACTGAAACTGTTGACTGGTGTTGTGCTGTAATGTTTATGTGTCGTGCAGAACTTGTCATGTACAGACCTGCTGAAAAAAAAACAAACAAACAAAAAAAAAACATACATACTCAGGCTGGAGTCCTCTTGGCAGAAAAATGAGAATGAAACAGACTACAGATGTTGTGACGTAGAATAAGACATGCACAAAAAGGGTCAGCATATTTTGCCCAGGCTGTGTTCATACTTATTATGTGATGGGATGAGGAGGAGGAAAGGAAATTGTTTCAAGTACACTTTAACTTTAGAGGGCTTGAAAAAGAAAGGAGGAAGAACTCAACGGTCTGTTATGGTACTGGCAGCTAGAAAGCCACACAAAAATGTTATCATGTGCACTGAACTCAGTGACATTGTAAAACTTCACATTTAATAATAATGATAATATAATAATAATAATAATAATAATAAATAATAGTAATAATGATGATGATAATAATAATAATAATAATGGTTTCTTAATGGCTTGTTAGTTCTACTTCTAATCTCTCTCTCTCTCTCTCTCTCTCTCTCTCTCTCTCTCTACACACACACACACACACACACACACACACACACACACACACACACACACATACACACACACACATACACACTCTTTCTCTG
>JADBJO010003125.1:30000-60000 GCA_016801955.1 Conus betulinus | reverse complement strand
GAGCTGATGAATGTTTATAATGGCTGCTGGTCTCACGTGTTGTTTGTTTGTTTGTTAGATGATATAAAAACAACAACAAATTTCAGCAGAGAAACAGATTGAATATGACACAAATTTTAAGCTGCCTGAGTTGGTAACAGAGATTAAATGGTTTTATTTGCATAAGAATTATTGAATTCTAGTAGTTCAGTATCTGAAAGTGTGCACAGGTATGCAAATGTGCCCTTTCCTTACATGCACATGTGTGCAAGTATTTCTGTGTGTGGTGTGGTGTGGTGTGGTGTGGTGTGGTGTGTGTGTGTGTGTGTGGTGTGTATGTGTGTGTGTGTGTGTGTGTGTAAGAGAGAGAGAGACTGTGTGTGTGTGTGTGTGTGTGTGTGTGTGTGTGTGTGTGTGAGAGAGAGAGAGAGAGAGAGAGAGAGAGAGAGAGAGAGAGAGAGAGAGAGAGAGAGAGAGAGAGAGTCATATTCCCTGGCACAATACTAAAGAAGAAATGCATCTGTAACTAGAAAATTATTTCCAGATACTGTCCGAATATGTGGACAGAAAAACCAGAACAAGAAACGGGCAGTGTTGGAGTTTATGTCTTTAATGTTATTGCTTCTCTGCTAAATTTTTAGACGTTCGAGCAGAGTGCTCAACCTGAAATACACACTCACACTCACACACACACACACACACACACACACACACTGACTGACTGACTGAAACCAATTTATTGTCAGATTAACTCAAAGTTGTACTGACATTTAAGAAAACATTATGAACAGAATACCAACGTTTTTCATTCAAAGCAAAGAAGCATAATAACACACCAAATACGCGCGCACACATACACATACACGCACAAGCGCACACACATGCGCGCGTGCGTACTCACGCACATACACATACACATACGGACGCGCGTGCCCGCGCGCACACACACAAAAGTACGCACTTACATAAATACACAAATACACGCATCTCAATACGAACACACCCATACCCTCACATACACTCAAACTTGCACACTCACACACAGACTTACACACGCCCACACACACACACACACACACACACACACACACACACTCATACTCGAGCACTCGTACACACATGCATTCACTCTCATAAACACACGCATGCACGCACACATACGCGCGCACGCACATACACATCCACGCCCATTCAGGATACGCTTCGGTGCTCGCACCCCGATCCGTCGGTGCGCAACAGCAGGGGCCCAGAAATCCACCAGTCGGACATCGACACAAGTTTGGAGCAAGCTATAGACAAAAAGTATTTCGGAAGGATGTGTTCCATCAAACGGATGATGTAAGTGTGCTGCTGTGTGAATCAGACGACGACCTTCAAGAATATTCCTGCGATCCGTGTTCGGAAGACGATCGCTTTTTCTGGTTTAACAACAACCAGGAAGAAAGACACATGTCATAAGAGGAATGTCTTAAATTGTCCTGCATTTGGAAAGGAAGACGCATCGGCAACACGAAGCATGCAGAGACCCAAGCATGTGCTGCACGCTGTCCACGGACTGACCCAGTTTTACCTGGGGTGACCGTCGTCTACAGAACTGACAGTGAACACCAGTGACGTTTTCTCGTTCATGATTTCATCACGTAAAGTGAAAAAACAGGATATTGCTGTGGTTTCCATGTTAATAAAATCGAAATTGAGTCGCGTTTTGTTGTTGTACATCCCGCCGATTTGCTTAAAGGGCTTTTACAGCCTAACAGCATTAAACTTCGTTCATTCGTTCGTTTGTCCAAACATAAAAGCAATAAGCCTATAGAGGAGATAATAATTCTACATACACTAACATAAACACACACACACACACACACACACACACACACACACACACACTGAGAGCCCATATATACCGGAATTCAGAAACACCAATTCTGTGTGACTACATGTATATCCAATACATGGTAGTCAAGGGTCATTAAAGTATGGAACTGGCTGACATATTACTCGTAAGAGTCGAACAGCTTATGGGTGTATATGGATTGGGGAAGGGGAAGAAGAGGGAGGAAGATGGGGGGGGGGGGGGGGGGGATGAAAAGCCTTGCTCTACGTGCAAATTAGACACCGAACCATACTGATATGGAATATGCCTTGAATAGTTTTTTAATGTTTAAAAAATTTGCGAATTGGTTCTAAAAAAACAAACAAACAAAACAAAACCTGTTAGGGGGGAGGGAGGCATCGAGGAGAGGGTGGGGCGGTGGAAGAATTAAAAATATCTTCCAAGTGGATGAGATTTTATAAGAGTAACAGCCAACATTGCCAGGCTCCAGCCGTTCTCATAACTGGGATTAAAAACACTTGACAAAGTCAACGGAAGCTTGAAGGACTTCATCTTATCATGAAGAGGATGAAAGTGATTTTTTGTACTAGTACAGTCAAATAAAAAAATGAGGGATATCGAGAGTCTGACCACATGCACAAGCAGGTGCCGGTTTTAATATACCTACCTAACCAACCATTAACCCGCAGCCTATGTACAAGGTTACGATTTGGGATTGGCCCTGGAGGATTACAGCATTTGCTTGTTGGTTTCGTCATATCCCATCTGTGCTTCCGAGCTGAATCTTCCAGATATTGTATCTGTCTTATGTTCCAGATTGAACTTGTCAGAATGTGGATAGCTTCAGATGAAGAAAGAAGGATATCACAATTCAAAACATCAGATTTATTTCTTGCAGCTTCCTTAGCATAAAAGTCAGCTAAATCATTGCCACGTAACTAGAGTGCCCTGGAACCCATAACAGAGTTACATCGATACCCCGGGTTATTAACTGATGAATGAGAAATAAGATCTCACACACCAAGTCTGAACGACTAGATTTTGATTGACAATGTAAAGCCGTAAGAGCTGATTTTGAGTCCGATAGTATAAGTATTTGTCAATGTATAACGGGCATGTCAAGTATAAAATCTAGTGCTTTCAAAATAGCAAATAACTCTGCTGTAAATAGAACATCCTTTCGTAATATGGAATTTCTTTCTGATGCTAAGCGCTGGTATTACAAAGGAAGCCCCAACATCGGAAGAATCTAAAACAGAACCATCCGTGAAAATGTGTAGATGGGAATCGTATTTCCTGTCTATCAAGTCTTTGGCATAGGATGATAGTAACAGAGGATTATCTTTTTTATTTAAATCTCCGTAAGAATAGATTATTTCAGCCTGCTCTGACAACCACGAAGGGTATGAACAACATGGAACCTGGGCAATACCATCAAGAGACAGGTTGCAGTTCTGAAACAATGGGGAAACATAATCACCTAGGGACATGTATACCGATTGTGTTACGGATCTCTCTTGAAATATACGTGCTGCCATCCAGTTCAGTCATTACTGAATTTGGGATGGTTCTAGCCCTCACTGTAAAATTACAGGCGCAACTTAGCCTGTGTTCATTTAAGGGTAACACACCAGCCTCCTTGTACGTCAAATCAATTGAAGCCCATCGGGGAAGTCCTAATGCAATTTTAAAGGCTAACGAGTCAATACTGGTAAGTTTGTGTAAATCTGTCTTTCCAGCTGTAAAAAAAAAACTCTTGGCCATATGACAGAATTGAACGAACTAACCCTGAGGCGACATAGACGAGATTAGATCCCCAGTTAATCAGAGGTATGGCAGAAAGAACACGTAATAAACCAATTTTTTTTCCTAGCTTTTTCTACAAGGAAATTTATATGTTTACTCCAAAAAAGTTTATAGTGGAAGATTACTCCGAGAAACTTAACTTGTTTGCTTGGGTATATCAAATTATTATCAACCCTTATAGAGATAGCTTCTCTGCCTTCAAACGCAATTGTTTTCTTTGTAAAGACAACAAAGACAGTTTTTGTGAGCAGATAAACCAAACCCATTTGATTTCATGTAAATGAAAAATATTGTCAACTATTTCCTGATACTGTTCAATGATTTTCTTTCTTTTGGTTTTGTTTGGAAAAATTGCAGTTTACATTTCTCCACAGAGCAATATCATCTGCATATAGAGCTAATGTGGCACCTTTTGTATTAACCTGTTTAATATCGTAAAGCATTAGCGAGAAAAGTTTTGGGAGCGATTACACTTCCTTGGGGAACACCCATGTTAATAGTCTTAGAAGTTGATAAAACTCCATGTAGATTGACTTGGATAGTTCTGTCCGATAAGAAAGCTTTTAGAAATTGGAAAAAAAACGACCTCGTATTCCTACTTCATGTGCTTTGAACAACAATTTAGAATGCCATACTGAATCGTAGGCTCTATGAAACATCAAAGAACGTTGCAAGGGTCGAATGACGCTTGGCAAGAGCTTTTTTCACATTTGAGGATAAGTGGACAATGTGGTCTGTGACTCCTCTACACACACACACACACACACACACACACACACGCACACACACATTTCTTGACTTGACACTTATACTACAAACACAGCGCATTAGAGTGCTGTGCAGCTCTACACTGCAAAGCACCACGGTATCATACAGTAATGGAAATCACATAAGGGCAGGATGTAGAAAAGCTTGACAACATATTCTTGAACCCTCAGTAACGATAACTTTGACTTGACCTGACAGTACCGTGCTTGACAGTGCTGTGCAATACCAATACAATGCAATGTCGTCCATGTTTTAAACAGTATGGTACACCGCGTATGTCAACAGGATGTCATTCATGTTTTATATAGTATGGTACAACGCGTATGTCAACAGGATGTCATCTATGTTTTTTGTACAGTATGGTACAATGTATGTGTCAACAGGATGTCATGCATGTTTTATACAGTATGGTGCAATGTGTATTACTGTGTGTCAACAGGATGTCATACATGTTTTCTACATTATGGTACAATGTGTATTACTGTGTGTCAACAGGATGTCATACATGTTTTCTACAGTATGGTGCAACGTGTATTACTGTGTGTCAACAGGATTTCATACATGTTTTCTACAGTATGGTGCAATGTGAGTGTCAACAGCATGTCATACATGTTTTCTACAGTATGGTGCAACGTGTGTGTATCAACAGTGTGTCATACATGTTTTATACAGTACGGTCGAACATGTGTGTCACAGGACGTGCCTTCAGTAAAGACGATATGGACGGCAGTGAGTGGCCAGGTCCATGCCCCACCCCTCGTTGGCTCCATCCTCATCTACAGCCTAGCTTTCATCACCTGCCTACTCCTGCAGCACCTGTGCCGGCGCCTCCTGCCGCGCCGTGTGTACTCCTACGTTGCAGACTTCTGCTTCACCTTTCTCATCTGCTGCTATCCCTATGGGCATGGGGCCGTGCGAGCCACTTACGGCGCCGGCGGCTACGTCATTGCTGCAGTGACCATGGTGACCTTGTCCTTCTCGATTTTTGAGGGCGTGCCTTCCCCGCTGGGTGTGTTTGAGCGGTACCTGAAGGGCGAGGAGTCTCTTCAGGGCTTGGGGTTACGTGTGGTGCTTCAGGTCATGGGGGCGTTTATGTCTTATCGGCTGGTGTTTCTCATCTGCTGTTTGGAGGTGGGTTTTGTTTGTACCGGGGGGGTGGGGGGGTGGGTGGGGGGGGGGGCTTTGGGGGTGGGTGGGTGGGTGGGTGGAGTTGGAGAGCGGGTAGTTTGGTGGGGTTTGGGGGGGTTGGGGATGGGGTGTTTCTTCTTCTTGTTATTTCTTCTTTTTTTTTTTTTCTTTGAAGTTGCCAGGGCTAAAAATTCCCATGTAACTTTAAGTTGTCCTGGGAACAAGTAGATAAGGAAATCTTGTCTTGTCTCCCCCCCCCCCCCCTCCTCCCCCCCCAATTTCTACTTTCCCCTCATCCCCCACCCCTTTTTCTAGTAAAGAAATGGTCCATGAAAGTTAGTATTGGCAGTGCAGTGACAAGTCAACAGACATAATTCAATAATGGAATTTTTTTTGTTTTTTTACACAAATGTAACTGAGGTCAAACAGAGAGAAATGCACTCGTAAAATGATATATTCATTTATCCTAGGTGTAAATAGGAAAAAGTTTCCTGTTGTGTTTTATTAAGAGTTTATAAAAAAAAAAAAAGTGAAACATAATATGTCATGTTTCTTGGACTGATTGAAAAAAAATAAAATCTGTGTCTTTCTCTGATTGAAAAAAATAAAATCTGTGTCTTTCTCTCTCTTTCTTTTTCTCTTTTGTCTCTCTCTGACTTTCTTCTCTCTGCCTCTGTCTCCATCTCTCTCTTCTCAACATATACATATTCCGAAATAAATTCACTTCATATCTGTATATATATATTTAAAACCAAAAATAATGTGAGTAGATGTACCATTTCCATGCTGACCAAGAACAGTGCCTGTATGGTGCCAACACATTTTATGTAAACAACACACCGTTATAAATAAAACCAGAGGGGGAGAGAGAGTGAGGAGTGAGACGATGGCAAGGGGAGGGTAGGGAGGCATGGTAAAGGTGTGAAAGTGAAAAGAGAAAGATGGAAGCGTGATTGGTCTGCACCGAAGCATATCTCTCAGCTGTCCTTTCACTGACATCATGAACAATTGGTCACCAGATGGACAAGTAGCGAGAGAATTTCCACTGGTCTGCCAGAAGATTTAGTTCTCATGGACAGTCGGACGGTTAGATATTTCAATCCCTGGTTGGTTGGTTGGTTGATTGTTTTAAACCTGGCAGTAAGGTTTGTGGAGATAACTCTTACAAATCACTGAAGCATTTGGTCTAAGGTGAGCGGGATTTATTGGAAAGTCAATGTAGTGTAGAAAAACCAAGTGTCCTAATGAGGACACTTATTGGGAGGTTTCTGTAAGTTTTTGTTGTGGTTTTATTGTTTTTGTTTGTTTGCTTGTAAGGATCATTGCAAACAGGTGTTGGCTGCAAAATGGAGAATCAAGACCAGCAGCATGCATCAAGATGCAGCCATGGACACTTTTCTGTGTGTGTCTTGTACTCGTAAATAGGCCACAGTTTTCTCTTTCATCTTGGAGCGTGTATTCTATACATGAACGGTTGTCTCTGCTTTGGACCAAAGGGAAGGAGGGTGTCAGGGTGTTACTTCACAGAATGTAGTAGTAGCTTCTGAGTTGTGTACCATGCATTCTGTTGATGACAAATGCATTTCTTAGTCGTTTCAGAAGGGTGCGTCACAATGTATGGCAAAAGCAATGAAGCACCTGTTACAGGCACTGTGTTGACATGCATTGAAAAGGTTATGCAGGACATTGATACTGAACTGAATGTTGCCGTGGGTTGCATCTGTCAGGAGGACATCTGTTGAAAAGACTTGGCCATTTGGAAAGGCTTGGTAACACCCTGTTGTAGTGTATGCATTGCTTTCAGGGCAACGGGTGCAGTCTTGAATTACTTTTGTGACAGTCAGTGTACAGGTGTGTGCAGCTTTGTTAAAGCAAACAAGAATGGGTAGATCTGTGTTCCACCATCAGAACTTGAATGTTTACAGAAAAGAAATGTGCATAGTGTATCGCTTTAAAGATAGAGCAAAACAGAGAAACGTTGTTAAGACAGTTAACTTGAAAGGTTGTCAACACTTACTAGGACTGCACAAGGACATTTCTGTGGACACTCATAAGTAGACCAATAAAACTGTTACTGGAAATGGGTGGTGTAGACACTGCAGTACTTTCTGCTGACAGCACACATGCTGCAAATACTTCAGCTAAATTCAACCGAGATGTTACCTTGGAAACAATACAGATACTGTTTGTCAATCTGTTGATAGCATCCTAAGGAAAATTTATTTCAAACCTATACACAAGAAGGTAAGTATGTTCCAGATTAAGGGTTGCCATTGTTTGAAGTTGGTGTACTGTACACTTTTTATTCCAATCACCATGACTGGCATTTCTGATCTCTGAACTCTCACATGACTTCTCACCAGCCAATGGCAGATGAAAAAATTAATTAACGACCGCTGGTGAAATTTGATTTAGTTGTTATGAGAAAATAATTAGATGGTGCACATCTCATCATCCACTGGCTTACTTATTCTAAAATTGATTTTACTTATGATTTGATAAGATTTCATTTAGTTTTTGTAGTTAACAGAAGCTACTGCCAAACCTCACGCAAGCTGTTGCACAATGGGAAAGGATTTTTAGCTTGTTTGTATTAATTACATTGAAATCCTCAAAGGCTGCAGTTGAGTTTTATAATATTAACAAACTGATTGCATAACCACATCCATTGTGAGAACACAGGTAGGCAGGCAGACAGGCAGGTAGATACATACATACAGTTGTATGGACAGAAGACACAGAGAGATTAAGATGCGAAAAGAGGACAAAGAAAGCCCCATGACATTCTTTGTCTGATTGTGTTAAACTTGACAACGCAGCAGCAAGCAATTGAAACTGCAGAAGGGACCAACCAAAGTTCTGGTGAACTGTGTGGATTAGCGGGCTCCAGCAGCTTTGTTTGCCTGACCTGAAATTTGGTTAATCCCAAGTTTGACCAGCCTGAAAAGCAAATGTCAGTGCCCCCATTTTGGGGGTAAAGTGAGATTGACTGTAGTTTCAACAAGAAGCGTCATCTTTCTTACTTACAATGTAGTTGCACAGTGAGGTGACTGCACAGGTGGAAATCTAAGCAAATCTGAAAAAGTTTAAATGATATATCCACCAGTCATCACAAGATTCGGTTGCTCATGTTTGGCGGATATATTATTCAAACTGTTTAAGATTTTACTTAGAATGTGTAACTAACAAAGATGCAGTTTTTACAAACAGACTGAAATGCATTCCCTTGTCAAAGATCCTCGCTTGGACCTTCTGGCAAGTGTTTTGCTGTTGGGGTCCACCAGTCAGTGCTTGTTTAGCAAACATGACAGTTCTTTGTAAATAATAGTGTGTGTGTGTGTGTGTGTGTGTGTGTGTGTGTGTGTGTGTGTGTATGTGTGTGTGTGTGTGTGTGTGTGTGTGTGTGTGTGTGTGTGTGTGTGTACACAATCAATGTAAGTGCATGACAAGTCAAGTGTGTGTTTGTATGTCTGTGTGTGTGTGTGCACACGCATGTGTGTTACTGTGTGTGTGTGTGTGTGTGTGTGTGTGTGTGTGTGTGTGTGTGTGTGTGTGTGTGTAGATGATCAATATAAGTATGTGTCAAACTGTGCATAGTGTGTGTGTGTGTGAGAGTGTTCTGGGATCAATATATTGCCACAGTAAGGCTCTCCATGGGGAGTCAGGCTTTCCCTATGGACACTGTATGTAAAAAAAAGGTGTCTTGCTGTAGTCAGATGCTCCATAGAAATATATTATTGCTTTAGTCAGGCTCTCTCAGTGACACTGTATTGCCATAGGCTTTCCCTGGAGACACTGTTGCTGTTGTTGGGCTCCCCCTGAGGATACTGTATTGCCAAATGCATGTACCTATCTCTGTGTGTGTGTGTGTGTGTGTGTGTGTGTGTGTGTGTGTGTGTGTGTGTGTGTGTGTGTGTGTGTCTCTCTCTCTCTCTCTCTCTGTTTAAGTATCAAATTTGCCACTCTATAAACTTTTCCAGTGGAAGGATCTTGTTGTGTCGTAAGTTTTGTTAGCATGCACATATACATTCACAGCTTTTTCTTCTAAAGATCAGTGTACTGTCTGTCTGTCTGTCTGTCTGTCTGTCTGTCTGTCTCTCTCTCTCTCTCTCTGTCTCTGTCTCTCTCTCTCTCTCTTTGTTTAAGCATCAAATTTGCCATTCCATAAACTTTTCCAATGGAGGATCTTGTTGTCATAAGTTTTGTTAGCATGCACATGTATATATTCACAGCTACTTGTTTTCCTTTTTTTTTTCTTTTTTAAGATCAGTACCCAGCCAGCACTTGTCTTAAGATTTAGTGGAGAAAGGGAAGAAATTAAAAAAAAACAACAAAAAAAAAATGTCCAATGCCAGAGCTGAGTCATGGTCCAGGAGTCTTCCTTCCTTCTCTTCGAACACACATGAACAGCACAGCCAGCCCTGCCCATGATGAAATAAGGGCCAAGTCATTCTCTTCTACATGATTACTGATCATCATAAAACTGTGAAATTTCAGATTCTTCTTGCCCTCACAGGGCTGAGATCTATTTAACATCTAATTCAACTCTCCACTTGCACCAGAAGATTGCATCGGGTGAATTCAGTTTACAGTTCAAGTTGCTCAGATGGTGTAATGAAAATATACTGGTTCCAGGAAGGAAAAACCAGGGGAAGAAAATGCAGGTCTTTCCGTCGCAAACAGAGTTAGCTTTTCTCAGTTTATGGGTGGAGCAAAAAGATCAAGTGAGCCAAATATTTTGTTAAAAGCACACACACCAGGAATGACCAGGACATTGATAGGGCTGAACAGGGAAGACTCACAGAGGGGTTAGATTGAGAGGGCATGCAAGATCATGCAGCAGCAGCAAGTAAGTGAATAAAATATATAAAAAGAAAAGGTCAGACATTTTTCTCGTGCTTGTTCAGGTGACGAAGGAGCATCAGATGATGCTGCAGAACGCTTGTGTGTCAGACCTCAATGTGCCTGTCCTCGTGGGATGTCTGATCGAGTTCATCTCCGTCACGTGATACCTGGCTGTGTCACCAGCGACTCTTTCGGAGGTCTTTTCTGGATGGTGTCATCAAGAACATCAATGGTGCTCTGCTTGTGTGTGCAGGTCTGTCCCTTGGTCTCTTCTTCTTCTCTTCTCTGCACGTATCTGTCTGTCTCTCACTGTGTGAGTGTGTGTGTGTGTGTGTGTGTGTGTGTGTGAGAGAGAGAGAGAGAGAGAGAGAGAATTAATAAGTAACATGAGTGAAGAAGATGATGATTTCTATGTTGTGTTTGATTGCCTCAACAGGCTTTCATCATCAGTTTGTTCCAGAACAAAAGTATGTTTGCCTTGAATGTACAGACTCACATCATCAGTTTGTTGCAAAAGAAGATTATATTAATGATTTACCTTTGTGATTTGTTAAATAGCCCTTTGCGGAAATCCCTGCAAAATAATTTTTTTTTTTTTTAATTGTTATGGTACTCAATGTTTTGATCAAATTTTTTTCCCACTAGAAGAACATACATGATTATTGTCCATGGATGTTTGGATACTGTATTTTGTTTAGCTGCTGTGTTAGTTGTCTTTTAAAATCAGATTGATTGTTCTTGGTGACGATCATTTGTCTCACTGCTGCTATTGTCCACACCCCAAAATTTGATGAAAGGAAGAAAAAAAAAAAAAAGCGTTGTTTTTAGTATGTTCAACTGTATAAGTTACAGAGCATGTTTGGGTGAGTAAACTTGTCCTGCACCGATGAATGACGGCGTATTGGTGTTTGATTGTGGGTGTTCTGTGTTCATGAAATGACAGTTGACTGTGTCATCATTTACACAGGTGTTCATCTGACCGGCATGTACATGCACCCTGCAATGGCCACTGCCATGACCTTCAACTGCAAGGGCACCAACACGCTGGAGCATGTTGCTGTGTACTGGATCGCTTCATTCCTGGGCTGTTTCGTTGGCATCAAGTTGAACTCAATCCTTCGGCTGCCTACGGCAGCGAATGTTGTTGCTGTCCAGAAAAAAAGTGATGGTGACAACACGACCTATGATCAGGGGAAATCAGGTCAGATGATGCCATTGACCAATGGCCATGTAAAAGAAGCACCGAAGAATCGCAGATTTGTCGGGCGTGAAAAGACGTCTCACAACAACAATGGCAAGCCAGCCAGGAGACACAGAAAAAGATAAGTGATTGTCTCATGATTCACACTTCAATTCTTTCTTTCATTCCAGAGCAGCAAACTCTAAGAATCAGAGTATTGTTATGCTTCTGGATGGAAATGTATGTACAATACAAGTACACATGCACACGTACACACTGATGTGCACACACACACACACACACACACACACACACACACACACACACACACACATACACACACACACACACACACACACACATGTATGTATGAATATACAACATTTATGTGCATGAGAGATCATAAATATATACATATATATATATATATATATATATATATATATATATATATATACCTATTTATCAGTCTATATGTAGATTTCCCCTGATCAAACTAGTGCCATAATCCTGCTCTTGACGTAACTTTGCTTGGAGGTGAGGGGGGGGGGGAGGCTAGATGCCCACTGCTTGGTTTTCATCAAAAGAGTGCCTGGACATTGTTACTGCTAGTGCTACCTTGGGACATTACAGAACAGGTGAGCATGTTGCAAGTGTCTTCACCATCCTCTGGCAGGTGTTTAGTCAGGTACCATGACTAGGAGAAAAGTGACATTTTCTCATGAAAATTGTCTTTTTTCAAGATGCCAGATTAGTGATGAAGGCTACATCTCATCTTTGCACCTAATGGGAAAGGCTAGGAGAACAGATCAGTGTTAACTGCCAGGTTAGAAGTGATGTATCGGTCAAGGGTGTTCAGCTTGGAAAGTACTTAGACACAGTGAATCATTTCCCTTAGTTTGAATCAGCCGTCATGGAGTAGTGGTTAATGCTGTGTGTTATACTTTCAGGCTGGGAGGTGGTTGAGTCGAAGTCCAGCTGAAGCAAGAAATTTGTGGGATTGTTTTTAGCTCCAGCGGGCACCTGTCCTGAGTGGCATGTGTCTGTTTTTAGCTCCAGTGGGCACCTGTCCTGAGTGGCATGTGTCTGTTTTTAGCTCCAGTGGGCACCTGTCCTGAGTGGCATGTGTCTGTTTTTAGCTCCAGCGGGCACCTGTCCAGAGTGGCATGTGTCTGTTTTTAGCTCCAGCGGGCACCTGTCCTGAGTGGCATGTGTCTGTCTGTTTTGAGCTCCAGCGGGCACCTGCCCTGAGTAGCATGTGTCCAGCATTGCTGAGTGTGCTCTGCACTCAGACAGGAAGACTGGTACTTTGCAGTTGAATTTCATGCACATACTGGATGCCTGTCAGACAGTATTGTTCATATTTCCTGACCAACACTGCAAGGTGTCCGTATCTCAGGAGTGTGGTTAATACCTGGACATACTAAGAAAGGAAGTGTAGAGTACAGCCTTGTCATCATGTCGTCTCACACTAATCCAAAGCATCATCTTAATTAGCCTCATATATATGACTTTTTTTTTTAAGTGTCTGTTTCTGTCGCGCCGTTCATACTGTGTAGGCCTGATTTCATCTCCCTGTCAGTGCCTATGGAGAGTATGTGACAAAGTCTTTTGTGTTGGAGAGTTCATGAGGACTTCCATGGATGGATGTGGTAGCACTCTTTGGATGGGACGCTCACTTAAACTGGTTCTATGTCCAAGCGATTATTGTCGTCAGTAGGAAGGCTATTAGATGAGGTCCACTGTAAGCTGGATCTGTGCAGGCGTAGTTTACTGAAGGCATCAGGGAAGAGACTGGCCAGCAGTACGCTGCCTTCTCTTAGGTGTTGCCCCAGTATGACAATCTGATTCGAATTGTTTCCAGTCAGCTGTTGGAACTAAAGCAGTCTTGAATGTGATTCTGTATGAAGAATTCAGAGTGAGCTGCAGGGGTGAAATGTGAGAGAGGAACCATGGAAGGTAAGACAATGAAAAATGAAACGAACAAAATTATGGTCTTAGCTTGCAATTTCTCATGAGTACATCAATACCAACTAAGGTTATGGCACTACTTTGGTCAGGTGATTATTTTGAAAACTCGTAGCCAACCCCCCTCCCCCCCCCCCCCCCCCCCTCCACCCCCACCCCCCAGAAAAAAGTAAAATATCAGTTAGCATTATATTTCATTGATGGACAAAGCATTGCTGAATTTCTGATGAAACAGATAATGATATGAATTAATAATGATACATTTCATTGTATTTTTTGCAGTGTACACAAAGAATTTAGAAAGCTGAGGAGCATCAGCTGTTTGATTGTGTGATTTGGGGGGGGGGGGGGGGGGGGGGGGGGGGGGGTGTGTGTGTGTGTGTGTGTGTTTGGCAAACTGTCTTTTGTTTATTGATACTTTTTTTTAAAGCAAAATTCCAAACCAAGTTGAACATTCTTATTGATGTTTGACTCTGAAATACAAAATCTGATTTCCACTGTTTTATGCTTTAGAAAACAGTTGTTTTATCCTTACTACTTTTTCTGAATCATGCTTTTAATTATCTAATAATGTGTGTGTGTGGTGGGGGGGGGGGGGGGGGGGGGGGGGGAGGTTAAAGGACCAAAATTTTCATTTTTTTTTTTTTTCTCCTTTTATTTGTATTTTTCAAAATGATGCCATTCACATGTGTTCTTTTGTTTGTTTAAACAGACACTTTTTTTTCCCTTCTGATTTTGAAAATTAGTGCATTTTAACAATATCGACAGTATTTGATCATTTGTAGATTTAAGTGGACCACATTGTTTTATTTTGTTTTCCTAATTAATCATGCCACTGGCATTTGATCTTATTTGTTTGGGGACCATAATTTTTTAGAAATAGAGAGAGTTTGTATGAGTGCGTGCATGTCCAAGCATGTGCATATTTGTGAATGTGCTTTTATGATTATTTATGTAAAAGTTTGCACATTGTGTCCTGTGTATTGTACTTGTTAAAATGAAAAATAGGAATGGTAATATATTTTTAGAGCTGAATTCAGTCACTCAAAGGTCATAAAAGTATCATTTTAATGTTGCATCATCATTCTTTCGCACGTTGTGCATGCAATGACAGTTTAGAATTCCAAAACTACCCGGCTGTGATTAGTCACTGAAAGATTTACCCACTTAACTTGAACTAAGTCATTAAAACGGTAACTTTTCAGAATCTCTGACAAAGACACCTCTGTACAAAGATTTGATTACCGACAGTGACTCAAAATTTTGTGATGGTTCTTGTTTCTGCACATGTGGCATTGTCTTTGTCTTCTGTACACTGACATCCCCCTATGCCCCCCCACCCCCCTACCCCCCCAACTCCTCACCGTCCACATCCTCACTCCTACTCCTCTATGCCTTGGGAGCAATTTACCACAGATTGCTTGTGATGGCCTTTTACAAACAACCTGGTTGAAAAGTACTCGGATATTGATCTTATAACTGGCCTTATAAAAATTTTTCTGTGTGTCATTTGTTTTTGTTCTTTTTCCTTTTAACTAAAAGAAAACTGATGAAAAAGTTATAAACCTCTTATCTTTGAAATCACTAGTTCTTTAGTGTAAAAATTTACTTGGACATAACCAAACTCAAACCCATCTGTATTGCTCACACTTCACGCATTTTCCTTTTTCTTTCGGATGAAAGTTTTTAACGGTGCCAAAGACTGCACTTGACTGATTTATATTTGTAGCATAAATTTCTCAAGAAAGTGATCGACTCATAATCATTTTGGCATAACTATTGTATATAAGTAGCAGTTTTTAACATCTTTTTTTTTTTTTAACCACATGAATTTACACTTGTGATGACATGTTTGTGTGATCTGTTGCAAGAGTAACCATTTTTTTGCCATCTCATCTTCCATGGCACTTTAGTGCCGCTGCACCCACACCGCTCGTCCCCCTGACAGCCTTTTCAGTGTTATTCCTGCAAAAGGTGTCAACACTGCACAGTGACGTCTTCAACGGAAGAAGAATTTCATTTTTATGATTTAAGAATGGGAGTCTGTGTCACAGATCACGTCACCTAAAAAGAAGAGAAACAGAAGCGTGTGCTAATGAAACCGATTGCAACTGAAACAGATATTGAAAATACTGAGGGTGAAAAAAACAAACAAACAAACAAACAAAGTGTGCCAGTCAAACCTATTTCATATTTTGAAAATAAGGGGAAATGTAGGGAGGAGAAACTGATGGAGAATTTTGAGGAAATAGTGTGAAAGAGACCAAAAAAAAAAAAAAATCACAGGAGTATACTGTGCACGTCTGTAGCAAAAGAAATGTTCTGAATGTAATAGGGGAACTCCAGAGAAAGTGTGTTTTGATTTCCCAAGAAATGAGCCAGAACATTTTTTTACCTCTTTAAATGTACAAATGAAAAAGAAAAAAAAGATATTTAAACGCATATGTCAGGTATGAGGAAAAATCACTTCTTCCAGATTTTCCTACGTTTAGTCTCTTAAACTCTGTGTGTGTGTGTGTGTGTGTGTGTGTGTGTGTGTGTGTGTGTGTGTGTGTGTGTGTGCGTGTGTGAGAGAGAGAGAGAGAGAGAGAGGGTTGTGGTGTGTGCATAAGAGCATAGTGCATAAAATTTTTTGTTGAATATTAAACAGTCTCTCTGCTAAGAAACATACTTTCAACAAAGGTATACATTTTTAATGAAATTTTTATGGATATATTTGAAAATGACAATTTTTGTTGTGTCAAAGAAAAAAATCTTATTCTGTTTGGTGGCCAGTTTCAGTATCTGTTGATCAATTATTCATTTCATACAAAAAATAGTGTATCTGTCTTCATTGTTCTTCATAAGTGTATTGGAAGAAATTCTGGCTACATGGTTTACTTGAGAATGACAGGAATTTAAAAATTTGCAGTCTTAAACAAAATGTCTTGCTGTGAAGTACTTGAAGACGCAGGCTGCTTTCTGCTAGTCATCCATGTGTGTGTTTCCCCTCATGCATGAACACTTGTAAAAAAAACTTTAATGCGTTTGCACAGGCAACACACACGGAGGTCATAGCGCTGTTCACATTACTGGTTTGATTCATGCCAGGGAAGAAGAAACCAACATGAATGTAATAATGATTTACTTCACAGTGTACAGACTCTTTGCTAGGTGTTCATTTTGCACACGGTGTTCAGACAAATGGTACCACAATTCTCCTGTGAATAGAATTGATGTTGTCTGTTGTGTTATAGTGTAGCTGATTTTATTTCACTTGGGGTTGTTTAATTTTTTTTTTTTTAAACCATTGTACAGTGTTTTACGTTTATCAGTTTAACTGCTGCACTATTCCCAGTCAGTGCTGCATGTTTCTCATCAGTAATATCTTTTTTTTTTTGTTAAAAAAGTTTGAAACGTTACTTTGCCTTTTTTGGCATAATTTTACAATGTTCCATAGCAATAGTATGAAAAATATCTAGTCTAGTTTCATGCTTAGCTGATTTTAGAGATGTAAGGAATATGAATCTGTTATACATGTTATCTTTATCACATACGTTCACCTGAGTTAGACATGGTTGTTCTGATAACTAGAGTTATTTGAATTCCATACTGCTGCTTGTTTTTGTTAGTTTGCTTGTTTCCTTGTTTCATGGCTTTAAACTCTAGAGCAGTTTATCAGTCTCTGAAGTTCTGTTTGCCATTAGTGTGTGACTCCAGCAATCAGACATAGGCATGGAGATTGTGATGCTTTTTGCAGTTTTTCCCCCCTCCATAATATTTGGTCTCTTACTTCTGTTTGTGCATAATGCATTGGCAAAGTCCTTTTTTTCATTTCTTTAATAATTTATTTCTTTTTTTTCATTTCATTTCTAGATTTAGTTGCATAAAGACAATGTGAGGTACTTGGTTTAAATGCAGCTTCTCAAGATACTGTTCACGGATTTGCATGTTCCATTTTTCCTTTGTCTTCATCTTTATCTGCTTCAGTATCACTCGTATTGCTGAGCAGGGCAGTCATTTCAAAAATTTGGTTCTTGATATTTGGGAAGTGATAAGATGAGGTTCAAATTTTTCTTGTATGTTGTTGTCTGTCTTGCTTTCTCAGAATATTTAGCTTTGTATGCTTGTTTTTGTTACTCAGCACACAGCAATATGATACTTTTTTCTTTTACATGCTTATGAGCTGAATAATCAGATCTCTTTTAAAAAGTTTTCTGAAAAATATGTGTGAGATTACAGCAGGAAAACAGAGAATGTCTGCTCCTTGCCATGGCGACTCTGGGTGTCGTACTTCCAATATTTTGTCATTTTTTATTTATTTATTTAAGTAATCAGACAATTTCTGAATCATGCTGCTAATTCTTGTTCTCCTGTTCCATGTGTATAAATAGTCAGAATTACTGAATCTTTGTCAAGTATCCACCATTGCATGGCATTTAAGAAAAATAAAAGACATAGTACGTGTCATACTCATAGATACTTGGTAGAAATAAATTATTTTCTGATAAATCATGAAGTTTGTTTAAAAATGCTCAGCAGGTATCAACCATTTGAACATGAAAATTTGTTACCTTTTTTCACATCATGCCATAAATATTCAAAGAAAAAGATATGGTTGGAGTTGGGCTGGTATGCATGTTTTCAAGACCAGTTCCAGAGGTGATGTTGTCTGGAGATTGTGCAGAAAGTGCCACAGAAAATGAATGACTTTGTCGGCACTTTGTTACTTAGTTGTTTTTTTTTTTTTCTCTATTCTTTTCTTTTTCTTTTTCTCTCATCATCTTCAGTGATTACACAGGCTTTTTTTTTAGGGATAGGGGAGGGGAGGAATTTGAGAGAGAAAGATGGATGGGTGGTTCATTGTTTGTTTTTTAACTGCTTTTTCTCTTCGTCCAAGGTAGTAGTTGGTTAAAAATGCTTTAGGCATTAGCAGTATTTAACATTGTTCAGTCAACAGTCAAGTGATATTCTGTTTTCATCATATGATACAAAATACAGGATTGGTGTTTTCAGTTTTCACGTCTATATTAGAAATGATGATTGTGGTGTTTTCAATTTCATCATCATTTTAAAAGGCATGATGATTGTGTTGTCAATTTTTACCATCATATGAAAAAATAGCCATTAGATATTTTCAGTTTCCTCCGTTGTATTGAAAAATATTACAGTAGTATTTTCAGTTTCCTCTAGCAGAAAAAGATCATGGTGGTATTTTCAATTCCCACCACTATGAGGAAAAGCAGCAGTGTTCAGTTTAGACTGTAAAAATGCCATGATGGCATTTTCAGTTCTTCCTTTGTTTAGAAAAATAAGACAGTGATGGTATTTACAGCGTACACTGCTATGTTAAGAAAAACAAAACATGGTGATAATTCATATATCCACTAAAAAAAAATTCTGTGGCAGAATTCTCAGTTTACACCATGATGTTAAAAATCGTGTAGCGATATTTTCAATTTTTCCACTGTGTATGAAAAAACGATTGGTGGTAGTTTCATTTTTTAATCATTGTGTCTAAAAAAAAAGTTGCACAGTGATTTTTGTTTGTTTCCTCCATCATTTGTAAAGAAAAACACCCTTGCAGATATTTTCAGATATCACTGTTAATCTCTTTCACACACACATACACACACACACACACACATGAAGAATTTTGATGGTTGTCCAGTTTCCACAATTTTGTTTCATAAAAACAAAATTGGTATTATCAGTTTACGCTGTTATGTTTGAAATACTGCAATAATACTTTAAGTTTCCATCATTATTTTTTTTTCTTAGAAATACCTTGATGTCATTTTCAGTTTAATAATAATAATAATAATAATAATGAATACTTATATAGCGCCTATTCTCGGCTAGAGACCAAGCTCTAAGCGCTTTACAATCAACACACGTTTACACAACGGGCTGCCAACCTGGGTAGTGCCGACTGAAGAGCTGCCAGCTGGCGCTTCATTCATTCAGTCGTTTCCCGTGTCATCCAGTCAATATCGTTCACTCAGTTTCCTTACTTCCTCCATTCTTTCAATCTCTCACGCAGGGTGCATGCTATGTATAACGTGTCATCCATACCAACGGCCGAACTGGCCTTCTCTTCCGAAAAGTTGGTGATGGGATTTTACGTGTGTGCAAGATGTTATGCGTGCGTTCACACACGGAACCTCGGTTTATAGTCTCATTCGAAGGACTGTATGGGGAATGGAGTCAGAACCAATGTTAACTCCGAGGGAAAAATCCCCCTGTACCGAAATTCGAACCCGTAACCCTCAGATCACGAGTCCGGCGCTCTACCAACTGAGCTATTCCGGCCCCCCATTTTTACACCATGGAATTTTTATGTGTGTAAAATGTCTTGACAGTATTTCCATTTTCCACCATGATGTTATGCTAAAGTGACATTTAGCGTTCTTACCAACAGATTTCAGCATCTGTTGAAAAGGCTTAATGTGCATTCCTTCCACATTGTGGACAAATGTTCATGATAATCTCCCTTGTGACAGTAACTCATGAGGCAAGTTTATCACTTGCTTCTAACATGCTTTCCATGTTGTGGGAAATGCTGTGCAATGATTTGCCATACACTATTCTGGACCAGCTAACTATACATTAAAACACCTCACAAAGAAGTCTGTTCCATAGTGTGCGCATCCCACACGCAATGATTTGCCATACACTATTCTGGACCAGCTAACTATACATTAAAACACCTCACAGTGAAGTCTGTTCCATAGTGTGCGCATCCCACACGCAGTGATTTGCCATACACTATTCTGGACCAGCTAACTATACATTAAAACACCTCACAGTGAAGTCTGTTCCATAGTGTGCGCATCCCACACACAGTGATTTGCCATACACTATTCTGGACCAGCTAACTATACATTAAAACACCTCACAGTGAAGTTTGTTCCATAGTGTGCGCATCCCACACGCAGTGATTTGCCATACACTATTCTGGACCAGCTAACTGTACATTAAAACACCTCACAGTGAAGTCTGTTCCATAGTGTGCGCATCCCACACGCAGTGATTTGCCATACACTATTCTGGACAGCTAACTATACATTAATACACCTCACAGTGAAGTTTGTTCCATAGTGAGCGCGTCCCACACACAGTGATTTGCCATACACTATTCTGGACCAGCTAACTGTACATTAAAACACCTCACAGTGAAGTCTGTTCCATAGTGTGCGCATCCCACACGCAGTGATTTGCCATACACTATTCTGGACCAGCTAACTATACATTAATACACCTCACAGTGAAGTTTGTTCCATAGTGAGCGTGTCCCAATCCCCAAACAACACCTTGTCATCTTGTTTCCTACTACCTGCTTAGCACATGCAAGACTGTGCATCTCATCAGACACATATTACTAATGTAAATAGTTTTAAAAGAAGAACTATTGCACGATGAAAATACAGGGGGGGGGGGGGGGGGGGGGGGGGGGGGGGGGGGGGGGGGGGGGGGAGATAATGTTGCCCAAAAGGAGAAGAGATATTTTGGGAGTAGAGTGTAGAGGGGAGGAGATGGGGGTGGAGGGGGAGAAAATGACTCTCAGGACGGCAGTACAAAGACCTTTACACCAGAGTTCACTCCCGTATATGGCCTTACGATTGGCTGCGCTTTATACATTATGACTTCATCAGAGAATTTGGGATGTTATCTTGGGGATAACAACGTCATGATTTTTGACCAGGACGTGGATTTTCTTTTTCTTTTTTGGGTGTTGTTGTTGGTGGTTGTGTGTGTGTGTGTGTGTGTGTGTGTGTGTGTGTGTGTGTGTGTTGCTTTTGTTTTGTATTTTGTTTTCATTTTCAAAATTGGAATGCTACTTTCAAAGTGTTTTCAGATCGTGCATTTTTTCAGACTGTGGCTATGAGTGAAATCTTTGCCCAAATTCGTACCTGAAATGGAGCAGTATATTCCACATGTATTATATTTTATATGTGAATCTTTGAAAAGATTATGCTGGATTCTGATTGGACAGTTCAAACAGTGATTTGGACTGAGTTGGAATCTTGGAGCAGACAACATGTCACTATTTTGCGCATGCATGTGTGATATTTCATCCAAAAAGAAAACCAGACATGCTTTTCTTTACACGTTTTTTTTTTTTTTTCTTTTTTTCCAATGCTTGGCACAGAAAGTTACAGTTGCTATTTTTTTATGCTTTACACTGCGCATTTTTGTCACTGTGTTTGGACGTGTTTTTTCAATGCAAATGTTCACACATGTGCTTTTTTGCCTTTGTTGCCTTAAGGACAGGATAACAAATGACAAAAAGAAAAATGATGTGTCTCACTCTCAGTCTTTGCGTGTGATCATGGTGTTTCTGGCTGTGTTTTTTCCTCACTTGTCTGTTCAGAGCAAACGTTCAAGTCGTGAACAGCTTTTGATGTGAAGTAGATCTCTGCGCACAGTTGTATTGTGATTTGTGATGTTGTGTAATATGTCATTGATCTCTTGGAACGGGACCAGTTTAGTCTGCATCATGAAGAAAGGTTCTGCAACCCCAGATCCTCAGAAGCTGCAGGATTTCTGGTAAGTTGCGAAAAGCATTGGGAGCTGTATCAGACACTGAAAAACTTACCCTTCCTCTACTTCTCTCTCGCTCTCTCTGTCGTTCATGTGTACAACACTTCAGTGTAACTAGCACTTACTGCAAGTGATGCTTTATATTTTGAAATGTCGTTTTGGGCTGATGATGATTCGTATGTCATGCAGTTGGTGGTTGCTGATCGCCAGAGTTGATGAGTTTTGTTTGCGAGGTTGAGCATGCCAGCATATAAGCTCTAGACTTCCATCCATCCCCCCTCACCCCACCACCTTCACTCTCTCTCTTCGTTCTCATGTTGCGGAGCTCTTTAACAAACACTGCGTTCAGCATTCCGTTTTTGCTATGATTCTTCTTGTTCTGTGGAACACCATTTTCAGTCTCTGATCAGCCATCTTTATGGATGCTGATTAGAACTGAAGATTGACACATCAAAATTTGAAGACTTATTCACTTTATGAGCTTGTCTGTTTTCTATGCCTGGTAAAGCACTTTTTTTTTGTCCTCACTGTGATCATGCTGGCTTCTGAAGTGGATTTCTTAATGTGTAAAAAAAAAAAAAAATTAATGACAAAACAGGCGTTAATTTTTAGTAAGAAATGTTTGTTTGGTGGTGGTTGTTCTATAAATACGTTCTGTATGGACTAACAGCAAGATGTAGTGGAGTGAAAATAGGAAGGACATTTAAGTAACATGCCGCTGTGGGGTAAGAGGAGGAAGACATATTTGTATTAGATTTTTAGTGGACAGATAGTTGTATTATTTCAACAAAAAAGACTTTTCAATGGGTTACGGTTGTGCAGGAAAGACAATGAGTTTTTTTTTTTTTTTTCCAGTGGCATCATATCTGAGAAGGGAAAGTATTTCACTGGATATGTTGATAAAAGCAACGGTTAAAAAAAAAAAAAATTATGTTGTTATGAGTAGTGTTATATCCTGTGGGAGATTTTGTAGTGGTGTATTCCTGTACCTGTGGAATATTTTGTAGTGGTATATCCTCTGTACATAGAATGAGGAGGATTATGTATATTGGCGAAGTAGTTATCATGTCAGATGGGTGAAGGTGAGAAGACTGTTGGCATGTTATTGATAACGCCTGGCCTTTGTCATGCCTGTTGTGATGGTTAAAATCAACGCTTCATCCGTTTTCCTCCTACCCCTCTCCTCTCAAGCCCCCTTACCCATCCCACCCCCCACTCCATTTTTTTTTTCTTTGCTTTTTTTTTTTTTTTAGTTCTTTGGTGCTGCCTTTTGACAGTTCTCAAGTGCATTTGTACTCTCAGTTCTCAAGTGCATTTGTACTCTCATTTTTTTCCTTGTTGCTGGATTGGGTTCTGGAACATGTGCATTGATAGTAGTTGGATTGCCAGTCATTCTGTCCAAATGAGATATGTTTTTTTTTTCCCCTGGAGAAAATGTAGCAGTATTGTGTGTGTGTGTGTGTGTGTGTGTGTGTGTGTGTGTGTGTGTGTGTGTGTGTGTGCACGCGCGTTCAGTGTGTGTGAAGAGGGCAAATGATAGTAGATTGCTATGTGTATTTGTGTTCTTTTTAGGCACAATGAAGGATGTTGTTTGAAACATGTTAAAGCCTTCATCATTGTTTTGAAATACTTTCTTCTGGGAGATCTTTATTATGTGTGAAAGCATCTCTAGCGGTTTGTTTTCTTTCCTTTTTTGTACAGCACAGATGAATGTTCACATATGCATGTTTTCACCCTCATATGTATGTATGCATGTGTGTGTGTGTGTGTGTGTGTGTGTGTGTGTGTGTGTGTACTATGTCTGTATGTATGTGTGTATACATATGTGTAAGTGTTTAAATATATCTATTAATGCCAATGAAAAAAAATCCTTACTTTGAGCACATGCTTTTGCTCCTTTCATTATATATTTCATTTTGTTGTAGTTTCATTACTAAGTTTTGGTCTTGGCACTGGAAATACCAGATCTAATGTTACAATGAAGATGAAAAAAAGAGTGTTTTATGATTATACCAAATGAAATCCTGTCATCTTTAGAAATTCAAGTTCTGTATTTTTATGTAATTGTGGTGAGGGTCCGAGAGTCCCGACTTAGCAGAATCAAATTGTCTTTGTGTGTATACATGGAATTATCAGCTCTTTATATTTCTTTTTCAACTTTTTACTAGCTATAGTATCCTCCATGCCTTCTCAGTATTATTACTCTCATGCCATGCATTCTGATTTTCTCAAAACATAGCCACGCCCGGTTTGTCCTGTCATAGACCTAGAGCCGGAAGTCCACAACAGGCTGTGAGCGTCAGACCTCCATGAGGGAATCTGCCTGAGGAGACACTGCTTTGCTACTGAGTCATGTAGGTGGTGTCCATTGATGCCTGTTCTGATCCAACATACACAGGACCTCACCTACAACTGATGATAGTAGCTGCTTTGTTGTAGAGTCAGTGTGAGTGAATGTCCGTCTGTAGAGGGAGACAACTTCCACGCTCATCGATCAACAGTTCCATGAACTCGCCAGTCTAAAAACCTTGATTTGAACTGGCCACAGAAATGGATGTGGAAATTAAGATAATTTTGATTGCAAGGCAGTGAGGATCACAGAGCTGAGCAGCCTTTTACGCTAATCAATGAGGATAATGAAAATGCTTGTGCAAAGTTCCATTCTCGCCTTTGGTTAGATGCAAGGGCTATCTATACTCTGAGCTTTCTTTCATAATATTTCCTTAAATCAACCACGCCCAAGCAACACGGACGTCTGCAGTATTGTGTAGAAAATCTGAGCAACAGTCCAATTAGATCCCAAAGCATACTCAACTCTGAGAAGGAAATGGAAACGGCTGAAAACTACCACAAATGTAAGGGATTCGAATACACCAGCTCACAATCCACGTTTGTATCGGCTCACTCTTTCTTTTATTGTAATTCTTGAATATTTCGTCTTCTGTTTCTGTCTTGGTCACTGAACTGCATTTTCACATAAGTGGGTGAGACGTCTGCTAGTCTGAACGCTGGCACTCGTGTTGTGTGGTTGGACACCAGGACGTGCATTAACTGCCCTTTTAGTCTAGTCATTTTCTGCTGCTTGATCTCATTTTTTTCTCTCCCTCTCTTTCTTTTTTTTTTTCCACATGTACTTTTCATTGAATCTTTTCAACTCCTTTTTTTTTCATTCTTCTGAGGCGATGAATTCTATGGATTGGACGGCATGTCCAGCGCAGCTTGCTAATCTGACTAGGAGCATGGAAGTGGATGGGAAATACCCAGGTGAGCAGGGGCATGAAAAGGGAGATAATTGTTTGTGCGAGGTTCTGTTTTCAGCACGATCATTATCTCCATAGATCACTGGACATGGTCATGGAAATGGCACCGTTGATCACGTCCAAACTGTCGTGGATTCGGCATTTCGGTTTATCTTTCTGCGGAAAGAAATTGTAGGGAAATAAGGAAAAACTCAAATGAACGTCTGAAACCAGGTGCATGTTACTATTTATTTCATACAAAATATAGAGCAGAGGGAAGGTGCCTCTGTCAAGTGCCATTACCCTGGATGCCCTATAAGTAATAACCTATTTTCGTGTCTGCTTGCAACTTAAACAGTGTATGTTCTGTATTCATTCATTTATCTGTTTATTCAAATTGTCTCAGTCTGGGTTCCTTGTGCCCCAGAGTTTTGCTTCGGTTAGGATTTAATAAGCCTATGTATAATCCTGTGGTATGATCTGTATTGTGTGGTACAGGGCATATTTTTTCTAATGCGTATTTTTTTTTCAAGAAATTTGTCAACTAATTTCAAGTCTCTGTTTCTTATGAAAAGATTAATCAGTGCTCAGGGTAATAATGTAGCTTCTGTCTTTTAAGGGGAAAAAAAAAAAACACCACAGTTGTGGTACCGCCTTGCGGGAAATGCTTGTTCGTGAAGCGAGAGATCTTCGCTCGCAAGTCTGCGTTCCCCAGATGTGAGAATTTCATCTCCCATCCATACCAGACGACCCTCCCTTCCCCCTCCGCTCTGTCTCTCCTCCTCCTGTCTCCCCGTTCATCGTTCCTCCACCCCTGTAGCTCCCACCCCACCCCCCAATTCCTGCAGTTCAGAGTGCTATGTTTGTTACTGAAGGGGAATGAAGTGGAATGTCATATCTAGCATGGGCTTAGCGTGGCTGTCAGCCCTGGGGAAAGAAATGTGTAGTTCTGTTTCGGGGGGTGGGGTGGGGGTAGGTCTCCATTTCAAATCCTGCTGATGAAATCCCGTGGGTGAAGATCACTTTTAGTAGAGGGAAACGGCCAAGTGCAAATGGCTGTTGTTTTTAGATCAGAATACGCTACGAACTTTTTCCGGTCATTGTCGTTTTTCGGTTGTTGTTTTTTTTTATATATATCTTCTCCCGTCTTGGAAAAAAAAGAATCATAAAGAAAACAAGTGGTTTTTTTTCATACTGAGGATTGAAATGAGTCAGAATAATAAGAAAAAGAAAAAGCTAGGTAGCTATGGCTTTGTGTATGTAAAAGAACCCCACGAAGACGGTGGTGTTACAGTATTATTTGTGTCAAAGATTACTAAAGCTAGGGCTGTGTGTTCACAATTTTTACAGAAGTATTTGTTCACATCAGCAGCAGCATAGAGAGGGCAAAGAGGTAAATCTGTGAACTGTGTAACTGCAGCACTGTTCAGAGCAGGTTGTCCTCATCATGGCAGACATGGTAAATAGAAACAAGCCTCTCCCGTCCCTCTCATCCCCTCCACTGTCATCAATGACATCGTGTTACGTTTATGTCGTCCTATAGGATGACACCGCTCTGGCCAAACGGCTTGCTGAGTGTACACTAGAAAAGACGGAGAGGTTGATGAATCTCAAAGCGGAAAATTGAAAAAGAAGACCCCCCCCCCCCCCCCCCCCCCCCCCCTCACCTCCAGCCCCACCCCAGCCTCATGTTTGTCTGGTTAGCGCAGTGATAGAACACCAGGTTCACAGTCATGGCGATTAGAGTTTGAATCCGTCCGACTTTCTTCATGAAAATTGGTAAAATCAATACCCGTCTTAAACCTTTGTCTTTGTGATGGTATTAGTATAGTGTTAAAAAGGTCGCTTCCCCCCACTCTGTTGAGATTGTTATACCCATCTGCCAGCATCATGTTATACCCATCTGCCAACATCATCAGCCGTAATATGGATGTAGGTATATTACTTGAATGTGATGAATTATCCGAGCCCAATCCCTTATGTCAGCATACATCTTGTTCCCATACTGAAACATTGCAGAGTCCCTTTATGTTGTGTGCGTATGCAGTCATAAAATTGTGTCACCGTACCAAACGATCCCTTTGTTCTCGTCAGCATTAGGTGGTTTGTGGAAGAACGAAAAAGCATGCATCCTCCCCCTCCCCCTTGCCCCCACCCCCTCCCCCCCCCTCCTCTCCACTGCTTCCTTCCCAAAAGACACAGCGTGGCAGCATGCAGACTTGCCAATTGAAATGGGGTAAAAGACACGTTGTTGAGATTTGTTCAGAACTGTGATCCTTACTAACGGACGCAGCGCACATGGCTTGTTGGTCTTGGGTACAGGTTTTACTTCTGGTTATCTCTTGTAACAAGAGAAGGAGAGAGGTTAATAAAGATATTGCACTTTGCCGTGGCTTTGTTTTTTCAATGTGTGTGATTGAGTTTGTGGATATCCTGGTGCGTGGGTTATTGTGAAGTATTGTTACTCATCTGTGTAACTGTATGTCTGTTGGGTGGGGGCGCAGGGCTGGCTGGCTGTTTGGGTGCGTGTGACTCTTGTCTTTCCATCATCCTTTTCCATGTCTCTCTCTGGATTTGTCCTTCCTCTCTCTCTCTCTCTCTTTCTCTGTGTGTGTGTGTGTGTGTGTGTGTGCATGCATGCCTGCATCTGCTTCAGTCTTCCCATGTATCTGTCTATCTGCACTCATCCATTTTTGTAACATTTATCTATCACTCTGTCGATCTTGTTTGTTGTACAGTCTCTTGTTCATTCGCATTTGAACATTCTACCGTTTCTCTGTCTACAACTCTAAGTCTTGTGAAAAAGACTGGCTAGAGTTCTTTTCCTGATCTATAGAGACGGAAGACGACGTCACTGTCTCTACATTACAAGCATGACTTATCAGTGAAGGATTTTTTTTTTTCGGGTAAGGTTTGTACAGTTCAGTCAGAATTCGGGTCAAGTTGGTGTTGGGGTCATGTATTCCGGAGTAAGAGAATCTTCGTATTAGAGAGTCTTCCGGTTTATCAAAGTTCCCCATCCCTAAAGCCTTTGTCACACTGGGTGAGTTTGTGTTACAAAAAGATTCTGTTTGCGCTCACTAATTCCTTCTCCTTGCCATGTTATGATCACATCAGGCGAGTTCGCGGGAGAACAGCATGCAAGTCGACTGGTCATATGATTCAAACAAATAAACCATACATAAAAGTTGCACATCGTTTTCAACACACACACAAAAAAAAATGTTAGTTTCAGGGGGGAAAAAAAGAAGACTAAAACAGACTCTAGCCTTATTGAAAACAAGTCAATCACGTATAAAAACACAACACAATAGTGCATAGTAACACTTATGTTAGATTTCGTTTTCAACATATGTCTTCAGTCGTCACAAGTAACAGGCATAAAAAAAAAAAAGCAGAACAATACCCACCAGATTCGTATTGGTATAAGGCTGGGCATGCGCACACGTTTTGAACAAGTAGCTGGCAGTAGTTTGCCTCTCGTGTTGGTTGTCAGGCAGGTCAGTTCTTTTCCTCGAGTACAGTACATAGTCACAAAACATGGACTTTGTACCTCATGATCTTTAAATGTAAATAAATGACTTTGCAATGTCAATTACTTTTCTTCATTTTTTCCTTCGACTTGATTGTCTCTACAGCGTTCATTCAAACTCTACAATATGTTACATATCATTTCAGATCTCCATGTCCTTGGTGGCCATATCATCACATCCTGGAACGGATCAGGTGCCAGAAAAGAGGGGACTTCCAAATGGGGACCTGGGGGTCTTTGCACAGTGGATACGGGAGGGTGGGGAGGGAACAATGTGTCCCAAATGTAATTTTTGCCAGCAAGGAGAGGAAGAGAGGGGGGGGTGCTCTAAATCTGCTGACATCCCTCGTGCAGGCCTGATAACCCCCCCCCCCCCCCTCCCCCCCCCCCTTTCCCATCCTCCAGCCAGTCCTAGATCAGCCACCACCCTTAACGTCTCCCCTTTTTCCCGTCCTCTTTATGGCTTACTCTCAAGTACTTGTCTTACATATCTGTATACCTCTTTGTCTCTCTCTTTTCCCCTTTCTCTCTTTCTAGCACACACACACACACACACACACACACACACACACACACACACACACGTATCTCTCGTAACAACTAGCGTCAACTACCAATGCTAGCTTTTCTGTTGTAATTTGGCCGTTGTCCAGACTGGACAAGCTGCCTCTTCAACCGACACAGCACTTTTCATTTTGTCCTTTTTTTTTCTTCTTCAGTGCCGTTATGTTTTCATTATTTTTCTCACTCCTTTTGTGAAAACTCAAGGTACTGAACTTGGGGGACCATGACACGGCTGTGTCTTCTCTGCATCAAGATTATCAGTTGTTTACCTGCCATTGCTGTGAACTGTGTCAATAGCCATGACAGCTGCTTTCGTTTTGTTTGTTTGTGTGTTTTTGTTTGTTTTTGCAGGGCAGCGCTTTGTGTTTGTTGTTGGTGTTTTTTTTTTTTATCCCTTTCTATCTTTTTCTTTCTTTTTTTTCTTGTTGTTGTTGTTGTTGTTGTTTTTGCTTTGTTTTTGTTTGTTGTTTTGTTACTGTACGATGACAGGCCTGAAGCGGGCCTGCGTCGTCGGCTAGCGATGATACAATTGAAATTCTCATTGAACATCTTCAATTCTCCCACACTGACGATTTTCTCAACTCGCCTGATGATTGAACCAGTGCGCCCTTCACTGCATAGGTCACGGGGCATA
>JADBJO010003125.1:25000-27500 GCA_016801955.1 Conus betulinus | reverse complement strand
AAACTTCTGTTGAAGTCACGTTTAGCTTTCCAGTAGAAAACCGAATGCAACGAACCAGTGACAATACAGTAGAAAAGTGGTTGAGTCCTACGTACCAATAACTCAACGACATCTGGTAGTTCCGTGCTAGCAACTTCGCCTTTTATGCGTCTCTCTCTCTCTCTCTCTCTCTCTCTCTCTCTCTATATTCTTCAAAGGTACAAAGCAGGACTTCAAAAAACGTTTCCCCAGAATATCAAGTTTCGTTCTTTCCTGTCTGCGCACTGAGGCAATCTGAAATGTAGCCTACTGCTTTTTATTCTTTTTTTTTTTTTCTGTTCGGTTCTCATATCAACAGTTGTGATGCATGTTCCACACGCACACTCCCTACAAGTTTTCGAGCTGTCTGTGAAGTCGCCACTCTCCCGGGCACACCCTCCAACATGCCCATTCTCAGAGCTGGTGGACGGGAGGTAGCACAGGTTCAGGTGTCCAGGGTTCGGGTTTGGGTCAGTCGATAGTTACTGCCTTCCTTTCTGATATCAGGGTAGAACATGATAACGCTGCCACACAGTTTCAGCACCACACAGGTATGTTGTACCTTATTGAACAAGGTCAGACGGGCTTTAAACCGGCCTTTGAGACCGGCGCGTGACTCGGCGACCAGCGTGGCGGCTCTGTTTGTGTGTGTGTGTGTGTGTGTGTGCGCGCGCGCGCACGCGTGCGTGTGTGAGTCCCTTCACACCACTCTGCAGTTTGTACGGAGGTCACGACGTAAGTGTACTGCACAACCTGTAGCCCTTTTGTTTTTTTGCTGTGTTATCTCCCTTGGCTTGTCCCGTTGTAGCCCCCAGCACCGGCACTCTCACAGGGAGAGGGAGTCATGTCAAGTTCTCATCAGCCAACCCACTGCAGGAGACACTGCACTGCCGCCCAGTCACCTGGTGGTGTTCGGTGGTGCCTGTTTTGAAACAATATGCGCAGGACACCATCTACCAAGCCCCCTACTGACGACAGTCATTGCTAAGTCATGAAGCCATGTCAGTGACGCTCCCCCCATCCCTCCCTCTGGAAGCTGTCTCCTCGTCCGTGCAACGACAGCCCCCGTGAACTTGCCAACACCAGTGACCTCGACCCGAACTGACCAACCGCATCGATGAGAAGAGATAATCAAACCTGAGATCTCCATGTGAGCAAGGCACGAAAGACTGCAAGACTTGTTACCTTTTTTTTCCCCCTTCTGTTGATAGAGCTATGTTGTTTTCTTTCATTTACACACTCCTTTCTCCCAGCGAGCGATACTGACAGGTATCCCACAGTGAATTTGCAGTGGAGTGCTTCGGACAATGCCAGCTTTGGGGTGAAAGGGACTGTGAAAGGAGTGACGATAAGGGAGGTTAGAGTTGGAGGTGTTTTTTGTTCTCGCCTCCGAAAGACACCGTCAGTACGATGTACAGGCCGACTAGCCGATTCCTCAGCTATGTGATTTAACTATGTATGTTCTGTGAAGATTCCTCAGCTATGTGATTTAACTATGTATGTTCTGTGAAGATTCCTCAGCTATGTGATTTAACTATGTATGTTCTGTGAAGATTCCTCAGCTATGTGATTTAACTATGTATGTTCTGTGAAGATTCCTCGGCTATGTGATTTAACTATGTATGTTCTGCGAAGATTCCTCGGCTATGTGATTTAACTATGTATGTTCTGCGAAGATTCCTCGGCTATGTGATTTAACTATGTATGTTCTGCGAAGATTCCTCGGCTATGTGATTTAACTATGTATGTTCTGCGAAGATTCCTCGGCTATGTGATTTAACTATGTATGTTCTGCGAAGATTCCTCGGCTATGTGATTTAACTATGTATGTTCTGCGAAGATTCCTCGGCTATGTGATTTAACTATGTATGTTCTGTGAAGATTCCTCAGCTATGTGATTTAACTATGTATGTTCTGTGAAGATTCCTCGGCTATGTGATTTAACTATGTATGTTCTGTGAAGATTCCTCAGCTATGTGATTTAACTATGTATGTTCTGTGAAGATTCCTCAGCTATGTGATTTAACTATGTATGTTCTGGGAGCATGCTGCCTCTTCCTCAACCCCCCCCCCCCCCCCCCCCCCCCCCCCCCCCCCCCCCAAAAAAAAAAGAAGAAAAAAGAAAAAAAAAAAAAAAATACGCTGCTCAATTCTGTATATGTTTTGAAATATTCAGGCTTAAAAACTCTTCGGTTGGGCTATTCCTCATGTGTCTGTTAACGTTATGTACTTTGATCGTTCAGAAAACACAAAGTCTTTAAAATGACGACCCTCATGCACGCGCTAACCCTGTGTTTTGAGTATTCAGTTTAAAAAAAAAATGCCGAAGGCCGCAACTCAAGTACGTCTTCACCATTTACGCTGCGAACATCCAGCCTGTCATTTAAAAAAAAAAAAAAAAAAAAAAAAAAAAAAAAAAACACTCCACGCCAAGCTCTTTTTCGCGAACGTTTGAAAAAAAAAAAAAAAGTACTGCCGAGAA
>JADBJO010003125.1:0-7500 GCA_016801955.1 Conus betulinus | reverse complement strand
ATATCAAAATCAAAGTGTCTCTTTCTTTCTTCGTACGCAGGCTGATATTCCTGCGGACACTGCCTGAATAGACACGCAGTGGAGTTCTGTGTGTATGACCGTTTTTTTTATCCCGCCATTAAGGCAGCCATACTCCATCTTCGGAGGAGTTAAAGCGTATTAAACATGTTCATTAAAATGGTCTCATAGATTATATTTTCAACACTATACTGTGTGATTCAAAGCCAGATCTGTTCTACTCTCTGTGTGTTTGTTTATATTATACAAGCCTTTGCTCAGTGTTCTTTCGGCGATTTCTGAAGATCGTATTGCAGTAAATATTTCCTCTTTTATGCTGTTATTCTGCTTGAATAATGGTTCATCTACATTACAGACTTTCTTTTCTATATTTTTGGCTGTATGCAACAACATGATCATAGCTGGAAATTCCAAATCAAGTGGTAGACTTCCGATAAAGACTTCACAAATTAAATTATGAGGATATGTCTCTGCTTCTGTCTATTCTGACCACAACCTCTGCTTCAATCTATTCTGACCACAATACGTGGCGAAAAGTTGTCTCAGCTGCCGGTAGTTACAGGTGAGATTTACGTCCTATCGGCCTGAGGCCCTTAAGGACAAAGTTTCTTGCTGCCGGTAGAAGCAAAACCGTCGTAGAAGCAAAACTCCATATTTAAGATGTAAGATTGCAAAATTCTATAAGCATTTATTTATTTCTTTAGAATTGAATCATGCAAATTTACTTTTTTATATCATCCAAGTATAAGAAACTCAATTCATAAACGTCAAACTAGTTGTGCCGTATATTCTATTAAGTCATAAGAAATACATCAATACCAAACAATAAGCAAGTCGATGGAGTCGTCAACAAGTAAACAACAACCAAGGACGACAACTCTTTTTGGTGAAACAAAGAAGGACGCAACACACCACATCACACCACACCACAATAAAACACACCACATCACACCACACCACAACAATACACACCACATCACAGCCACACCACACAACACAATTCAACGCTTAACCCATCCCAGCCCACCTGCATCAGTCTCTGGTGACTGGCTCCGTGGGGGCGGGGCGGGCAGTGACGGACTTCTCCGTGCCATGGCTGCCGTGTTTGGTGGACACCAGGCCCAGCTGCTCCAGCTTGTGCAGGGCGCCACGGTACAGCGCCACCTGCCGCTCGAACTCCGCGCGCAGAGCCTCGTGCAGGCTGACCAGGGGCCGGCTGTCCGACCCGCCGGACACCAGTCCGTGCTTGCCCATCCTCCGGAGACATCTGGTCAGTGAAGGGGTGGGGGTGAGAGGAGCGAAAGGTTAACGAACAATATTAGTCGTACTATCTATAATAGAAGTCTTATGAATGCGCGATTTCTAGGTGGTAATAAGAATAATCGTGGATATTGATTCTTTTCTCCTTTTTTCCCCCCTGCGCTTTCTTTAATTGAAGTCCGGCTAAGCGCTCATAATGAATAAGACTCACGTGCACAGCTTTGGCACACGCGTGCGCGCGCGCGCGCACACGCACACACACACACACACACACACACACAGAGGACACGAAGTAGAAGGGAAAGGAAGCGATCAAGTGAGAAAGGTAAGACGAGGCCGGCAGCCTGTGAAAGGGGTGTGACTGGCACAGGATTCAGAATAGTTGTGGGCAGGTGCTTTGTTTCCTGACATATTTCCACGTCGCACCGTAAACAAAGAGAAGGGGATTCCAAACTGAGAAGTGTCATGCGTCACCACCGCTGATTAGAAAGAAAATGACGTGTGGTCCAAAGACGAGCCCAATAATTTGTTTTTTGGTGCATATTCGCGTTGCGAATCGAGATCAAACAGCAAAACCTTAATCAGTTCGGTAAAACTATGACAAGAACTTGCAATAAACTTGAACACTGTACGAAGTTAATATTAACAAACTGACAACTATCTGAAGGAAATATATCTTTATGGACTATTAAAACGTTCTTGTGATATAAACGTATACAACACATATTTTCAACACCCTATTAAAAAAAAAAGAATTACAAGTAACTCTTCGAGTCTCTACCTACTGTTACCTCCCCTGCTCGAAAAAAAGTTTTATTCATGATGAACTGACAAAAAGGGTGGCTGCAGGATCCGTTCAACCTTTGCTGAGGCCTGTTTTTGTACTCCCAGTTCTCTTATAATACAGGGAGCGCTTTACAATGGGAACGAAGAAATGCTGTCTGTGTGTCTGTCTGTGTGTCTGTCCGTGGTCAAAATGTGTTCCAGTCACTCCAGACAAAACTTCTGGGCCGATCTTTCTGAAAAATTTGTAGGTATGTTCATTAGGGGTCACGGATGATGCCCGATGTTTTATTTCACCAGAATAGCCGTTACTAACGGCTCTAACGGCCTAAAACGTTTTTTTTTCTTCTTTATGGAATATCTCTTTATGACGCATGTTTGATTGTAATGTCAAATACATTATGACGCATGTTTGATTGTGACGTTTTTCAGGACGATAAACTGGGAGTACGTTTACATGCTTTGCATCTTGTATATATGAAATGTTCTAAATACTACTGGGATTTTGCATAACATTCGGCACAAGCCTACACCAGACTCCATGACTTTTATCATGGATGTTTTGCGAATGGCATTTTTTAAAAATTTGATTTAATCTACGATCTTGTGAAATATTGATAACAATTCTGAGCCTTTTTTCAGCTTGTTTGGAATGAATTTTTTTTTCACGCGTAAATGATATGGGATCGATTTTCACACAGTGACATCGCACCCCTTTCCCCCATTGCTCCCCCCCCTCCTCCCCCCCCCCCCCCCCCCCCCCCCCCCCCCCCCCCCCCCCCCCACCTCCTCCACCTGCAGTCGACCAGCCACGAAAAAAAAAAAACATTAACTAACTGAACTAATGAGTTTGATGTAAAAGCGCGGTTAGCAGTGTTAGATAAAGGTAAACGATATGACTGCGATGAATCCACTTACTTGTCCAACGTTCGTTTCCTCTGAGCCACCATTCGCCGGAAGTTGGGTTCGGCGTCCATGATGACGCGCAAAATGGATCGGCAGCACGGCACGTGAAGGTTGCAGTTCTTCCCCTCACTGTTGCTGGACAGCGGGTGTGAGCAGGATGATGATGACGAGTTGGAGAAGGAGAGGAAGAGAGTGTCTGCCCCGCATGGTGGCGCTGGAGGGGGTGCTTGGCGAAGAGCGCCACCAGCCGTTGAACGAGCTGGTCCGTGCGGAGCTTGTCTGAGGGCAGCTGGCCCGGGCTGTTCTGAGCCACCTGTGATCAATGTTTGTCAGGTAGGAGGTTAAGGGGTGAACTTGAGGGGGTAACCTCTTTTTGTTAAAGGCACAAAAGCAAAAGAGCAACAACAAAAAACCACCACCACCACCAACAACAAACAACGAAGATGCATCAGTAAAAAAGAAAGGAAGGGAGAACGGGAAAGAACCCTGCCCCCCCCCCCCCCCCCTGCAACCCCTCCAAAAACAAACAAAAACAAACAAACAAACAAAAAATAATCAACGAAGCTACGCATCAAAAAAGTACCCAGGAAATCAAATTAAAACCACTATTCATCAAAACGATAACAAACAAAACAACAGCAGACATCAAACAGCGACGAAGAAGGAATAAGAAAAACAAACAAACAAGCAAACAAAAACATCCCGTCAGCCAGTCAGACTGACAGAGAAAAAAAACTAGGGATAGAGAAAATCATTTAGTGATCGAGCAAGCAGCCAACTGGACACGCCCTGCACACACAGATAGAGCCCACCTCTCCCCCGTCCGACCATCCTCTTAGAACCGCCCTCCCTCCCACCCACCCGTGCACACACACACACACACACACACACACACACACACACACACACACACCACACTCACACACACACACACACACACACACACACACACACACACACACACACACTTCACACACACACACACACACACACACACACACACACACACACACACACACACACACCACAACACACATACACACGCACACATACACACACACACACACGCACACACACACAACAACACAACAACAACAACAACAACAATAACAACACAACACACACACACACACACACACACACACACACACACACACACACACACACACAAACAGCAACAACAACAACGCACACACACACAACAACAACAACAACAACACACACACACACACACACACACAACAACAACAACAACAACAACAACAACAAAACAACAACAACACACACACACAAACAACAACAACACACACACACAACACACAACAACAACAACAACAACAACAACAACACACACACACACACACACACACACACACACACACACACACACACACACACACACACACCTTGACATAGATGGCCTCCAGGACAGGTAGACTGGAGGGCAGGGAGTCGTGGAGGATGTCCACAGGGAGTTGGCCCAGGATGGACTCCAGGGTGATGGCCGACAGCCTCCTCACCAAAAGCCGCACACTCCGCTATCTGACCAACAAGAACAAACTCACGTTTTTTTTTCCCTGCTGTAACAAAGGCGGAGCCATTTGTACTTCTTCCTCTCTAAAGGAAGGTAGGGGATTTGTCCTCAATGCATGTACGGCAAAGCAGATCAAAGCAATGTGCATTTCTCTTCGTTGCAGACAAAGTAAGGCAAAGCAATGTGCACTTCTCCTCTTTACAGATAAAGCAAGGCAAAGCAATGTGCATTTCTCCTCCTTACAGATAAGACAGGACAAAGCAATGTGCATTTCTCTTCCTTACAGACAAGGCAAGGCAAAGCAATGTGCATTTCTCTTCCTTACAGACAAGGCAAGGCAAAGCAATGTGCACTTCTACTCCTTACAGATAAAGCAAGGCAAAGCAAAGTGCATTTCTCTTCCTTACAGATAAGACAGGACAAAGCAAAGTGCATTTCTCCTCCTTACAGATAAGACAGGACAAAGCAAAGTGCATTTCTCTTCCTTACAGATAAGACAGGACAAAGCAAAGTGCATTTCTCCTCCTTACAGATAAGACAGGACAACGCAAAGCGCATTTCTCTTCCTTACAGATAAGACAGGACAAAGCAAAGTGCATTTCTCCTCCTTACAGATAAGACAGGACAAAGCAAAGAGCATTTCTCCTCCTTACAGATAAGACAGGACAAAGCAAAGTACATTTCTTTTCCTCACAGATAAGGGAAGGCAAAGCAATGTGCACGTCTCCTCCTTACATATAAGGCTAGGCAAAGCATTGTGCATTTCTCGTTACAGACAAAGCAAGGCAAAGCAATGTGCATTTCTCTTCCTTACATATAAGGCAAGGCAAAGCAATGTGCATTTCTCCTCCTTACAGACAAAGCAAGGCAAAGCAATGTGCCTTTCTCCTCCTTACAGACAAAGCAAGGCAAAGCAATGTGCATTTCTCCTTCTTACAGGTAAGGCAAGGCAAAGCAATGCGTACTATCTCCTCGTTGAAATATAAAGCAAGGCAAACTAATTTGCATTTCCCCTCGATAAAGCCAAGAAAAGGCATGGCAGATTAATTAGAACTTCTCTTTAAAGGTAAGGCAGGGCAAATCAGTTTATATCCTCATTTCTCTTAAATAAAGTTAGAACAAGGGAAAATCTTCTATAACTCGTCAAAGGTATGCCAGTGCAAAGCAATTAGTATGTCTCCTCTCAACGCTGCAATCTCTCTCAGTCTGTTTCAGTATAACGCCGCAGTTTGTTTCAGTTATGCTGCAGCTTGTTTTTAATGCTGCTGCAGTCTGTTTTAGTAACGCTGCAATCCGTTTCAGTAACAATGCAGTCTGTTTCAGTAAAACTGCCGTCTGTTTTAGTAACGCTGCAGTCCGTTTCACTAAAACTGCCGTCTGTTTTAGTAAAGCTGCAGTCCGTTTCACTAAAACTGCCGTCTGTTTTAGTACAGCTGCAGTCTGTTTCGCTAAAACTGCCATCTGTTTTACTAACGCTGCAGTCTGTTTCCTTAACGCTGCAGCCTGTTTCATCAACAATGGAGTCTGTTTTAGTAACAATGCAGTCTTTGCCAGCAACAATGCAGACTTTTTCAGTAACTATGCAGTCTGTTTCAGTAACGCTGCAATCTGATTCATTATCGCTTTTGGCTGTTTCAGTCTCTTTCAGTAACGCTACAATCTGTTTTGATGATGCTGGAGTCTGTTTTAGCCTTCAGCCAGCACAGTTCGTCTAGCTTACTACGTGAACATGGGAATGAGCTGTTTTGATCTTTTTCTCTTTTCATCATTTTTGAAAGGATGTGTATCTTCAGCAACTTCATGTTGGTAGCCATTCAAGAATAGAAGAGGCTGCCAGCTTTTAGGGAACAGGTGGAATATGGAGGGGTACTGGTGATGAAGGTGTTTCGTCATAATGAATGCTTTAAATGTGCGTCATTTTTATGACTTTTGTTTCTAAGTCATCTTGGCATTACAATTTAAAATGCTATACTGAAAACAACAGAATGATCTGAGGAAGCACTGAAATTCGTCCGACAAGGAAATGGTTAGATCATGGGAACGCTGAGAAAACAGTGAAATTCCTCCAACAAGGAAATGATTAGGTCTTGGGAACAAGATCTACGTGGCTCGTCCGCTCCCCAACCCGCCCTTCGCCTTTCATCTGTAGGTGGTATTTAGTGTCACACGTGAGTCGTATAGGCAACTGCTTTTTCTTGCCCTGCCATGGAGTCAGATCCTCCAGCTACGGAATGTGAGCGGCCTTCACGGTCATCCAAAATGGGACCACATGAAACGGTAGCACGTATATGCATGAGAGACAGGAACTTACATACGGTCTCTGCTTACATATGAAAACTGGAGGGCTCTCCTACTTCGGATTGTATGACCCTATGCCGACCCTGTTCCTCAATCTAGGTGTACAAAACCTGATGAGAACGTTCATTGATAAATTGTACAGCAGCGTGGGACAGCGGAATTTCCCCCTGTTGTTGTCCATCAATAGAAGGAAGAATATCTACCTACAGGAACTGCGCTTAAAGATCTGCTGGCATTTCGGTGGGAGGGTACATAATAGGGGTGTCCCTCTGGAATGGTTCAGTTGGTGTCAGGTACAAACATCACCACCGTCTTCATTTTGTTCTTTGTTCTATTTCATCTTTGTTTCCCTACAATTACTGCTGCTGCTATCACCATTTCGACCACCATTGCCGCCACTACTACTACTACTACTACTACTACTACTACTACTACTACTACGTGTTTTTTTTTTCTCTCCTATATACTTATCGACTTTTTTTTCTTTTCCTCTGCTTAACCCTCTCCTACATCAACTGTTTTCCTTCTACTTCTTCTTTTCTTTTTTCTTTTTCTTCACCCCCTCTCCCCCCCCTCCCTTCCCCCCCTTTTCTCCACCCCACCCCTCTCTTTTCCCTCTACGTCCTTATTCTCTGCTTCTGTGAATTCTTTTTCCTCTTTTGATTGACGATGACATGAAGATGATGATACTGTTAACGATG